>CM066036.1:589670722-589750728 GCA_033557465.1 Ichthyophis bannanicus | reverse complement strand
CATGGGGCTCCTCCCCCCTTCAACAGTTATGTTTCCATATGAGGGCCTGACACAGAGGGATTCCCCATGTAGAGGTCATGCTGCATACTTATTTCCCAGCTGTCCTCCAGGGGTGTAGCCAGGGCATAGGTTCCGTGTTTCCACCTGTGCTCCCATCGCTTTTATGGTTTTCCTCGCCAGATATTATGGCCATTATTTAAACCAGTTACCATTTTCAGCCCCCCAACAAAGTTACAGGGACACCGGCACTCTCGTCACAAACCATCTGTCATGTTTCCCTGGGTCCCAATGACGTGCAGACACCGCAGGCAGAGGTACCGTCTGGGGATGCCTAGCTCTACAGCACCAGTTCCCTGACCCTCACCCCTACTATGATGTGGGACTGCCTTCTGATTGTGTCCTCAGTACAACGTACCTCTCACTGCGGTCGGCGCCACCTCACAGCGCATCGTCGCTTCATCCCTCAATGGGTCACATGCCATCTCTGTCCTTTTACACGGTGTCCTTTGCATCCAGCTGATGTCGCTGGGGATCCATGATCATGCTCCCCTGGACATGATAGTCCACTGTAGATGGCACTCCATGTGGCGCTATGCACGGCTTGTTTGGGTGCTCCCCCCCACCTAGCACCTGCCCACAGCCTGCGACGCTGACCATCAGGCCCTGACCCTTTGTCGGTGTGTAGTTGGGTATACCACCTCATAGCCCTCATTGCATAGCGACACACCGGTACCGTCCAGCACCAGCTCCTTTTCATCTGTCTCTGGGGACCCTGGTGCATTCTGGGAGCGGTTGGTGTGTCATGACAGGTACCTGCTGTCACCATTGCCATACATACTGACACAGCTTGACCCTGTCCAAGGGTGCAACTCACATCATAACCGGGGCACCTCACCGCTCGGCTGACCTAGGGGACCGCTCGCTCCTCACCAGGTTCACACAAACACTGCAGTTTATGCCGGCATATGACTGTGTTCATTGGCCCTCAAATGGTGTGCTGTTTGTTACCGGACCACCCGCCACCCAAAGCCATACCCCTGTGTCTATTCCGCCAATAGCCACGTACATAACCCTCACCAGTAGCAGCTGTTGATGTACAATGTGACAAACAACACAATCACATCACACAGGGAACAGTTACATATATCTTGTGTATGTGACCACCTCATGCCACCCACATTCAGCATTGTGTGCTCCACCTGCGCCATGGCTGCGCAACTCAGACATCGGAACGTCCATCATGTGGCTGGAAGGGGCCTGCAGCTGTTGTGGTGGGGGACCCATAGCCTGGCTGTCAACAGGCTGCTGCATGTTTCCGGCCATCCCAAGTGATGATTCCACTGGTCCTGGGGGACGAGGGCTGTGGGCCAGTTGCATCTGTGCTTGCGCCTGATTGCTGGGCCTCGCTGTCCTCCCGGGTCTCAGCCACATCCTCGTCTGGCTCATCTACATCCTCCCCCTGCTCAGCCTCATGCGCACCCCATGCTGCTGTAGTCACCTGTGATGTGAGCAATAGAGGAGGGCTCTGATATGTATCAACGCAACAACTGTATATCCGCTTGTGCTGTGGTCAGCACATACATGCGGTGATGTTGGCATGCATACTGCTTACACACTCACCTGCTTCCTTCAACAACGCATACGGTAGTGCCATGTCCCCTCACCTGGGGTACAGGTGGGTGCAGTATCCCTGTCTGTGTGTTCTGATTGGCAGTAAGGTGCTCATAGTCGCAGATCCCTTCCTGCCCCCGTCCCATACCTCCCTCCCTATGTGCCTCTCATGTCACCGTTTGCCCTTGGTTACCCTGTGGTCGCACCCGTCTCGTCCACCCCCTTTCAGAAGTGTGCAGGGCCATTATATTGGGCATGCGACCATGACGGATAGTGTTCTGCGCGGTGCGTGACATTCAGGGCTGTGGGCTGGGATGCTGTGCAGTAGACCCTGATAGCACCGTCATGCGTTTGGCCACACACCTGCAGTGCCTGGCAGCTCACATGTTCCCTATACATGCCTTGCTGGATCGCCACACATTAATACAGGGTACGTCATAGACTGTTGTGGGGTGGGGGTGTGTCTTATTGCCATTACCAGATATGGGACAGGTGGGGGTACGGATGGGATGAGGAAACATGTGTGGTAACTGTGTCCTGCGACCTGACCCCACATCAGGGTTTGTGTCCGTAGGACAGCATACCCCCACATGCCCTATGGGGGATGGCTACAGGGTATGGCGTGTGAGACACATACGGGGTGTGGGGGTTGCACGAGGCTGCGTGTGGTCTGCACGCTGATCACAGGTAATGTCCTGTGAGCTACTTGGTAGCGGTGTGTGTTGGTGGGCAATGACAGCAATATATATGGATGTTTGCTGAACGTGTCATCCTATGCGTCACAACATTACCTTGCCCGGACATCAGTCTGCTAGATTGGCACATCAGTCCTAGTCCTATCGCTGTGCGACCTTCAACAGTTACGCAGTCACGGGATGGAGCAGATGCTCCCTGGTAAACAGCGCGTCCGTGGAGATACCCTCCTCCCATTACGGAGCCACGGGAAACACTGGCATCGCTAACATGCATATGCTTCCCTGGGAACAGTCAATAGCCACCCATCTGCTAGCCGCACGGCAATCTCAGTGTCAATGACATGGTAACACTATGATACCATGTGGAGATCTCACAATGGTCCAAGTGAACATTTTGTAACTAGTTTGGACCCTGTCTAGGGGCCATCCCCAGGGCCCCAAGCGAGAGATACACCCTCAGGACTTTGCAACTCACCTACACTCTCGGTTGCTGCCTTATCAACAGTCCTCAGTGACAATCACTACACCTGTGCAGGATGTCCCTGGCACCATCTCACCATTCTGTTTCCCTTCCGACAAAGGACATGAGGGCACCATTGCAGCCCTATTCATCTCCACATCCCAGTCCGATCCATGCTATGCCTCCTGGGTCAAGGGGCTTCACAGGCACGTTGGCCCAGTGATCGACAACATCATGTCCCTTTCCTTCACAACTGGTTCATTACCTGCAGGCCTTTGGCATACCTCAGCTATACCCCTGTTGCCAGACTGCAAGGTGTACCCTCTACAGTTGGGTTCCTATGGACGATTTTCTGGCTGACATATTCTTGCTGAGATGATTGGAGACGTGGTCGTACGACAGCTACAGGGGACATATTGACGTGCTGCACCACTGGACCCCTGCAACATGGCCTCAGGGACCTCCATGGAGTTGACACCCTCCTCACCATACTCCTCAGTTAGCTGATGTATGGCATAGATGATATCCAACTGGGTTGCCACCTCCCAACTCTGGACGTCCCTGCAGCGCGTGATTCAGTGACACACAACCTCCTTGTGGCGGGAATAATTGTGAAGGGCATCACTGGAACAGTGCTTATATGGTGCAGGTCCGATCTATAGCGAAGTGGCAGCATGTCGGCTCAGTGGACAGTACATCTCAACCCTTCCACCTACATCAGGGTGCTAACCAATGTTCATCACATTCTATCCCCCTATTGAACATCTACCTGCAAACCATCTGTGGGTTCATACATCCTTGTAGTGTTGTCTACATGCCTTATGGCGATGACGTTGTTCTTTACACACCCATCTCCAATGCACATATGTCTCTCCCCCCTCTCATACCCTGCCCCAATGCATTGTTAGGGTGTCCGTCCTCGTGAAACCTCCATATGTGACATACAACAACGGAGGTCCTCTTGATCACGCGCAATCCCAACATCATCCCACCACATCATCTCAGGACTGGGGTATATGACCTGCAATCCGACCCGTCCTCACTTTACCAGGAGTTCTTTTTATAGCTACGCGTCCATATGATATCCCACCTGGAAAACACAGGCACACCTGCATACTACCTAATCCACCTTATGGGACACCTACGCTGCATGTTGGAACCAGACAATTTGATGACAATATACCATGCACTGATGATCCCACATGTCATTTACGGGACCATCATTTGTCAGCTTCCTCACTAATCCACCTTATACCCGTTACAGCTGCCAATGACTGCTACAGCAAGGTTACCTCAGGGAGACGCCTTGGATAACCATGTTCCCCTGAGCTGATTCACTTACATTGGCTAGCCATTCAGACCAGCATTATCTTTATCACCCTAGCTCACACGTTGAACAAACCTAATAGGCGCTACACTGCATTCTTCTCCTCCCCTACTCACTGCAGTACACCAGACAGAGCGAGAGCATCCACGAACATCACCTCCCTGGAGCTACAGACGGCCATCACAAGCCCTGCCTCCTCTGCAGCCCACAGGACCTTTCACCTTTGTGCCCCTAGGTGCTGCAATGCAGCACCCCCTGGCATCTGGCCTATCAGCAGCTAATCACAATTCAGGTAGGCCGTCACTTTCTATCCCTGCAAACTCTTCCCTATAGAGTCATCAACACCTGTCGACCTCAGCGAGCCCACCCACATACCTGATTGCATGATATCTCAGTAACCTGCCTGTGATGAGTATATATGACGTTGGAATATATACCTGTCACCTTATAGTGGTAACATGTCCCTGATCATTTATGGTACATCTGTGGGATTTCTGTACATTGTTTGCCTTGGTATCCACGTTCCGTCCCATGTCATCTATGATCTCATGCATGTTGAGTGTACTGGGATTAGGTTTGCCTGTTAGACACGCTGATGCTGAATAGTGCGGTGTATGAGGGGATATAGATATGAACCTAACTACATAGCTATACAAGGTGTACACTCCGGGGGACATTGGGATGGTCACCTGAGGATGGTGTAGACTACTTACACCTCTTATCAACACACATGTGTTGTCGCAGAACCGCTGATCTCTGACTCACACATGCAACGCTTCTGCAGCAGCATAGGCAGATTACCTTCTCGCATCAACGACCTGTATCATGTGCTGCTCATTTCACAGGTTAGGATATGTTTTTTCCGGCCTTGGACCGCTACTCTTCCTGCTGCACCTGCACAGGTCTGTTATCATTGACCACCTTTGTATAACATCTCCTTTGTCATGTTGGACACTGATCATCTGCCTGCTGCTACCATGGAACTCCACAGTAGCAGCATTCAGGTGAGCATTGTCTGTGCTGATCAGGCACATGTTATACGACGTGTGTTAATGATTAGCGTGATGTTCCGTCGACAGCCTGGGATGACAGGAACATTGGACAGAGAGAACATATTGTACCCTGTCAATGGAGAGGTACATGCTACAGGTCAGTGATGCGTTAGGGCATCCTGTCTTTGCATCGTCCCTAGCTTTGCATGTGTGCGTGTGAGACCAGCATATCATCCACACCCGGTCTGTATTGATCAGAGGTGGAGGTGGTCTGGACCTTCATCCAGTGAGTCCGCCATGTATTTCTGGAGGGTATTCTCTATATATCTATTTGATATCTCCCTGTGATTGGACCCCACTAATCGTGGCAAATAACAATCATACCGGTCACATCAGGGAGATGTGTGCCACGTGCATGTGCGGCCTGTGCTCAGACCTCACCCAGGCTGGGTGCTCAGACACATTGCATAGGGGACACACATGGAGCCAGGGTATTGGGCAACATCCATCACAAATATGTGTGTCAGCCATCATGTTGTACGGTAGTTTGTGGTGACACACAATGAGTGGGAGGGGGGCCATCACAGGAGGGACAGGGTGCACAGTGGCAGATTGGACTGCAGGACGGAAAGGTATGTACAGTGTCCATACAGACATGCTCAACAGAACAGGCACTGCCATCGCAGCTGGGCTTTCAGCAGCCATGACAGAGGCTACAGCAGCACAGATGGGCCTGTCGTGTCAGAGGGGACTGTCACAGCAGTTATCACACCATGTACTTGCTCACAGGGATGTCATGGAGGTATCATGGAAGGAGTGCAAGCTCTGGATGCATTGTGTGGACCTACACACTCAGTTATGTGTGTGCTGTGGACTCTTGGCGGGGGATGTCCTGGCCAGTGGGGCCGGGGAGGGTGCCTGTGCAGAGCTTTCAGCAGTGCCCTGTCACGGTTATTGCAGGAGGGACAGACCCCCTTGACATGCAACCTGTCTGTCAGAGTGTGACTGATGGACCTCTGTGATGCCGTGATTGTGTCATTGCATACATAGGTTCCAGACTGAGCTGGTGACATCATAGGGTTGCTGTTGGTTGAGATGTTAGGTCTGTGGGCATTTTCTCTGGGTTCTATCCTGTATGTGCGTTGGTCATGTATTGGCCCGCAGACTGAATTCCATACATGTGACAGCAGAGGTGAGGCTTGGGGGATGGGAGGGGTGAGCTGTGCCTCACAGTGCATGTTGTGTGGTTGTCCTGGGGACAATGTTTGCTGGTCTGCCTATCCACACACTGTGTGCAGCAGAGGTATCCAGTTTGCAGCTGTGAGCTCTGTTACTGTCACCTCACAGGTTCAGTGTCCCCTGGGTGTTGTTACAGTGAGCCATGTTGGTTTGGCCATTACATGGCCTGGCCAACCCTGACACATATTTGTGATTACAGGCGTACACTGTGGGGACTACCTAGTAGCCATAGCGTACAAAGGGTTTGGAAATGCACATGCTTAGCTGATAGACCTGTTTCATATTGGCAGTTACATACGGTGCTACGCATAGGCTGTTGCCTGGACATTGTTACATAGAGATTTGTCAGACGTACCTGCTAGCGGGTGTGCAGTATCCAGGAGCTCAGGCAGGCCACATGTGTAGATATCTCCAAGTCTTTCTGCAAGCTCACGCTCGAGGGCCGATAGTGGGGAGATGAGGGGGCCCCCGCCACCTGTCCCCAGGGCATGCTGGTGTTCAGCCACCATCACCTGCCGTACACCTCTTTTTATGTCAGAAAATCTTTTTTCAGACTGTCCGTGTCTCTTGGTGGGCCACCCGCCCCAGCCACTGCTAGCCTCACATCCTCCCACACAGCATTGCGGTTCCCCACGGGTGTTTGGCTACTGAGGCGGCCGAAGAGGACATCGTAGTTCTCCAGGACCATGCTCAGGAGACTGTGGTTCTCCTGGTCACTGAATCTCAGCGCCCTCCTCCGCTGCGTAGCTGGCACAGGTGGGCGCTTTCTTTTGCCAGTGTGTCTTTGCACCTCCACACCTGTATTCCCCGATGGGCCTGCAACAGCCTCAGGCACCGGTGTCACCGCCCCACCCACCTCTGCAGTGCACTGGTGTTCTGCATCCCCACCGGCCTCATCAACATTCACCCCCTCTCTCCCCCTCTCCCCCTCTCTCTCCATCAACCCTCTCCCCTCACCACTCCCCACCCAGCACAGGACACCACACACCACCCTACACACTGCAGACCACCCCACCCCACCCAATCCACCCTACCCTGCACAGAACACAACAATACACATAGAACAGACACAGAAACAGTGCTACACCAAATACGATATGGCACTCTACAGACACACAGCCTCCTCTCCCCCTACAACACCTTCTACCTCTTCAGTATCACACACGCCTCTGTTTCTCCACACTCCCTCACTGTATCTTACAACACCCTCGTCGTTTACCTGTGGTACAGTGTGTTTTATACCATATTATCATTGCTTTTTGCCGTTGCGCATGCGTTTCTTTTTCTTTTTTGGTGCGCCGCTGATGTGCGCGTGCGCTGTCGTCTGTGCGCACCGCGGATCTGCGTCAGAGCTGTGCATGGGCGTGTATGGGTGCGGCGCATTCAGACGCACATGCCGTCATCACGCATACACGCCCCAGCGCGGCCAACATGGACGTTTACGCTCTGTTTTTCGTTTGCGCATGCGCTGTTGCTGTTTCGGCTTTGTTTTCCCGCGCCACAGATGTGCGCATGCGCTTTCGTCTGTGCGCGCCGCGGATCTGCGTCAGAGATGTGCATGGGCGTTTGGGTGCGGCGCATTCAGACGCACATGCCGTCATCACGCATACACGCCCCAGCGCGGCGCACACGGACGGCAGGGATTGCTCTATGGGATGCACATGCGCACGGCGCTCCCCCACGGCGCGCAATGACGCACAACGTCACAGGCGCACATCTCAACACCGGAAATACATCTATATATCCTCAGGCATAGATAGTACACATTGAGGGTTGTATTGTAGGAGAGGTGTACGTTTGGAGAGGGTGACATATTGATCAGGCTAGGTTATCTGTGTAGTTCATTGTCTATTGGGTTGTACTGTGTGTATTGTATTGTATTGTGTGTATTGTGTTGTGTATCGCATCCGTTTGTTCAGTTTGTCAGTCGGTGTTTGTGAGTTGTCGCTGTTGTGGGAGGTTTGTGTGTGTGTTGTAGTGTGTTTGTGTAGGCCTGCGGGGTGAGGTGATGGCTGGGATATATGTTTCTGCATGTGCCCTGGATGGTGAGCAGATGCTGCGGTTGCCGGACAGGGGGGATGGTGTCCATGGGGCTGAGGCACAGGGCATGGGTGTAGTCCCGCAGCAAATCAGACCTGCAGCTGTGGAGGAGGGCCAGGCAGCTGATGTACGTGCACAGCGCAGGAGACGTGCCGAGGTGCAGGCTCGGCAGCCTTGCCTCTACAGGCCCAGGGCCCAGCTCCAGGACATGCGTGAGGACCAGGTCATCTCCCTGTACAGGCTGAGCACAAGGGCTATTAGGGAGCTCTATGAGGATCTACGACCTGACCTCGAGCCCCTGACTAATCGGTCCCATGCCATACCGGGTTTAGTTAAGCTCCTTGCTGCTTTACATTTCTTTGCCTCTGGCTGTTTCCAACACTCAGTGGGCGCAGTGGGTGGCATGAGCCGACCCTCCTTCTCCCGATGTCTCCACCAGGTACTGCGTGCCATGGTCAGCCGGGTGGGGAATTACATAGCCCTTCCCCACACTAGGCAACATTGGGGGACCCTGAACCAAGCCTTTGAGGCTGTAGCTGGGATACCACACGTGATGGGAGCTATTGATTGCACACATGTTGCCCTGGTCCCACCTAGAGACAGGGAGGTGGTGTTCCGCAACCGCAAACACTACCATTCCCTGAATGTTCAGGTTGTATGTGATGCTGATCTGCATATTCTGAATGTGGTCCCACGGTTTCCAGGGTCCACCCATGACTCCTATATCCTGCATCGCTCAGCACTATTTCGACAGTTTGAGGAGGGACTGTATGGGGACTGCATCCTGCTGGGTGAGTATGTCCACACATATGATGTCGTCTGTAGGTTATATCATTTTGTCACTTAACATCTCTTATATATTGCACTATATACGCTCTGTGTGTTAGGCAGCTGAGCTCACGTTCAGCAGACATTGTGGGCGGGGTGTAGACATTGAGTTGCATGTGACATGATGAGCCATGTCACATCTGGTTGGAAACAATACCTGGGGGTGATATGCTGATGGTGTAGGGGGACATATGCACATGTTCAGATGCATGTACATGGGTGTGCATTTCAACGTGTGTGTGTATTTCACCGGGCCACAGGTGGGTGGGTGGGATTGTTGTCCATCACACCCACCTGTGCATTAGTGGCATTTGAGGTAACTGTGTTATGTCATGTCACATTTCTGTGAGTCACAAGCCATACACCTATCGCATATCATTTGTGTGTGTGAGGGCCACACCCCTACACATTACTGGGGTTCTTGAACATTGTTTGGTGGATGACATGGGTTGGTAGTTGTTTGGGGTTTCGACACATATGATGGATGTTCATAACCTTGGCAACGTTGGGTACACCTTTCCCTAGGTAGGGTTCTGGTTTAGGCATAGCCCATAACATGTGTGCATACACACGTGTGTTGTGAATGACTTTGGGCCACTGCAGATGGCCACTACTTTGGCATCAGTGTATGTCATTAATCTGATGTGTCTCTGACTTTGAGAGAGGTGACAGCAAGGGCAGGGGCCAACTTGTGAGCGGGCAGAGAGGTGTTGGTACCCCATACAGAGGAACCTTGACAGTCTCTGTTGTTGTGATAGTTCAGGGCTCATGTGGGCTACAGTGTGCAGATCTGTGGAACACAGCTTAACAGGGATATTAACATGATGGTGACAGTGGACCGGGTGTCCACTGACATGGTTGTTGGTCAGCGGTCGACAGCATATGGCATCAGACTGCTGTCTGTAGGTATGTTGACCTTACTGGACACAGTGTTGTGAGGTGATATTGGGTTGATGTTGTCGAAATCCCAGGTCAGACATGTTCTGGGTGTGCGTTTACATTGCCTCATACAACATTCTTGTGGTGTATAGCTTGCTAACATATACGTTTGACGTGTATTATGTGTGCTGGTGGTTTAGGCTGCCATTGGTGGTTTCAGAGATGCGGACATTGACTGCATACCAAGACGCATATGCCACACATAGCGGATCTTTGTTTGCAAAACTGTGACATTGCTGTTATTTGCCATGTCTGTCCAGACTACAGGGGCCCTTTCTGACATTTCTATCACCATAGGTCATATTCTGTCAAATGTATATTTGTGTTGTCATATGATTCTGTCAGGATGTGTAATGCACTTGTCTCTAAGGTCCATACCTGTGCAGATTTGTGGTGGCATGCGCTCATGCATTCACATGCATCATTCTCTTTTTGCAGGTGATGCAGGGTATGGATGTCGCCCCTGGCTGCTAACCCCTGTGCGTCAACCACGGACACGTGCAGAGCGGAGGTACAATGAGGCCCACGCCTCCAGCCGCTCTGTCATAGAGCGCACCTTTGGCGTTTTGAAAAGTCGCTTCAGGTGTCTGGATCGGACAGGTGGGGCCTTACAATATAAGGCAATGACTGTTGCAGAGATAATCGTAGCCTGTTGCATCCTGCACAACATTGCTCTCAGGCATGATATTGCTGCAGAGATTAATGAGGATCTTGCGGAGGATCCACCGTGCCCCCCTGTACGTGCCAGTGGTGACACACAGGCAGGCACAGCGGTCAGGCAGAGGTTGATTGCTGAGATATTCAGTGGTATGTATTGCACATCCTCCCACATATATGTGCTGTTGTGTGCATGTGAGGTTTATAACGGGTCATGTGTCTGCACATATAGCATTCAGATCCATCACTGCATTGTCCTTATGCTGAACATCCAACAGTAACATAGGGCCAGGGGTGTGCAATGGACAATGTGGACA
Source organism: Ichthyophis bannanicus (assembly GCA_033557465.1). Taxonomy (NCBI): domain Eukaryota; kingdom Metazoa; phylum Chordata; class Amphibia; order Gymnophiona; family Ichthyophiidae; genus Ichthyophis; species Ichthyophis bannanicus. Next base: position 589,739,623 of record CM066036.1, on the reverse strand, counting down.
GGGCACAACAGGGGCTGTTGGTGTTTTTGGGGTTTGTGTGTTGAGACACCTTTATGAGCTTTTGGGGGTCACAGTACCAGTTAGTGTCTGTGTGTGATAGCAACTGCTGTGCAAACACACTGTTTCCATTATAGTGTGTGTGTGTGGCACGGTGTCAGGCATATGTTCCGGGGTTAAATGGGGTGTAGATGGCAACATTTGTGGAGAGCTCTCATGCGGCCACCTTGTTTATGTACTACAATCAGGGTGTGCTTGTGTGTGTGTTATGCTATTATGGGCTGGCTATGTCTGTATGTTTATAATGTGTCATGCAACATGTCTTACATAGCACAGTACACATGCGCATGACTGCATACCCATGATGGGATAGATTACATGTGACAGGTGTTGCTGCCACACCAAACGGTACCATATGGTATGTTGATTTACGTAGCACATACATGGCTAGGGTGAGGCATGTGGACATAGTCAGTGTGCAGCCCGGGGTCCATATCATTGGTTTCATCTTATATAGTGAGGTGTCATACATTGCAGTATTCTCACTGTACACACATACGGATGTGCAGCGGGTCACATCATGAACGGGTGGATTACAGGACCCCACTGTAGAGCTGCATGTGTGTATATGTTTGCTAGTTTAGCGGTTTAGCAAATAAAGAGTGGCATATGTGGGTGATACTATCTGAACATCTACGTCATGGCTCTGGTACATGCTGTATGTCGGTCAGGTTAGCACAGTACACAGCCACATATGCCTTGTCTACACTGGCAAGGGATGTTATGTTGACATACACACACAGACCTATTTGGGTGATATGTGGTGCAGGTGCACATATAGCCTCTCCATGGATTAACATTCTCCCTGATACCCAGTGGGCTGACATGACGCCATCATGGTCTGATGAAAGACAGACATGGGGGTGTTGTCTGGTACACATGGTGATGACATTGCCATGTATTTAGGCACATGATCAGTGCACATATCTAAGTAATCATTGATGTACAGGATGTACACTGCATAATATTCCTTTGCACAGTGGATACAGGGGGTGGTACAGCATATTACCAGGTGTCACAGGTATGTACAATGGACTAACAAACAACATTAGGGGAGTCATAGACACGGAGAGGGGGTAATGTTGTCAACCTGGCCAACACAGACTAATAGTGCGACCTTGGGATGTGTTTCACACATGGTGTTTGCAGACACCTCCTTAGACAGGTGTGAGGTGCAACCGAGGGTGGTGGGGGCAAATGAGTAATAGGGGGACATTTCATTGGTATCATACGTCTACATGCTGCCTCTCCCATGTGGTATATCAGTACAGTGTGAGGGTGAACAGTCAGTCGTTGGGTCAGGTTGTGGGGTCTGCCAGCTGTTGACATTGCTGTGTACTGTGGGTTTCACAGATGGGACATGACATATATTTTGTGATGGTTTGTTTCCCTCTCCACAGGACCAGCTTCATGAGGATGCTGTTCCACTGTAGCATTGGCACATGAGGGCCCATCGTCCAAGATGCTGTGGTCCAGGGTAGGTGGATCTACAGCTACATTGTGCGTACATGGGTTCATGGGAGCAACATGTCGCCTGTCATGTGTCATATGAGGCAGCTGGTGTTGTACAACTCTCCCCTGACAGCCTCCCTTACCCATATTTTGGGGTGGTGACCCATCTCCCCATGTGTTTGTGTACAGTATGTTCACAGGGACACCTTTTCAGTCAGATGTACAGCAGAGTTAGATGTGTTTTTGGTTGTCGTGTTTTACGGATACTGCATTTTCTGTCTACACCATCATAGTTAGATCAGACATCACCAAGGTATATGTGCATGTGACTTGGCCATGATGTGCACAGGTTTGCACTTGTGCACATTCAGCCCATGTTTTTCAGCTGTGCCCCTGACCAACGCATACTGTGTGTGTGTTTGCGCTTATGTTTTGAATATGTCCTCCAGCATTGTCCAGGCATGGTACATTATCACGTGCTCTCATGGGTGTGGGCACCTGGGGGGCATGGTGGGGTGTACTACCTCTACTGTTGTGCTGCTTGCCTTGTCACCATGGTCCACATGTGTGGTGAGCTGTGAGCAGCAATGTGTCTTGTGTTTTGAGAGACAGGTGTTGGGCAACATTTATTTCTCTCATATGTAGGCATGCTGTGGAGATGCATCAACAGTTGATGTACATGGTAAATCGACATGTCTGGCTGACATTGTCTCCCTTCGCTGTGACCTGATGTGGCTATGCAGTACTTGGAGGAATTGATGACGGCCGCATGATGCACACATAGGGTTTGTTTTAACTTTGCGAATTTGGTATTACATCTGGCTGTACCTGTCCTGGGGTTTATGATCCTCACATGGACATGTTATGTAGCATCGCTGTAGACACAAACAGATGCATATAGTGTGTAGCTGTGAGATGCCCGTGTGACCTGGGATTGTACATAACCATATCCATGTGACAGCCATGCCTGCATTTACATGTACTGTTGGCGCTCATCTCCTTTTTTTTTATATGCATCTGCTGTAATTTGTGACTTTGCATCCCTTTGGTCTGTATTTTGTGTATTGTGATTCTTGGCAATCTGTTCTGTTTTGGCAAGGTGTCTAACAATACCATACTTCTCCTCTCGTGACACAGGGCAGGTGACATAACAGCACCATTTCCTCCACGGCATCTGGCTCACCATCCAACGTCTGTTGTGGGACTGACGTTCATCTTATTCTTTCCGGGACGATGTGCCATTGGATGTTTGACCTATGTTGGTGGCACACAGGCCTGTGATGGACAATTTTGCTCTTTGACCGCTGACTTACCCATGATAGACCTGTACAACACACAGTGTGTGCCATGCTGTGGCTGTGTGTCGTGCTGCTGACAGGGACACAGATGGACTTTCATGGACTGTGTCATATTGGACGATGGCACTTTACTGTGCATGGCCAGGTTTGCATGGTATGTTTTGCGATGATCTTTTGGCTGTCAAGGACACCTTGCTTTTGGGACACTGTGCGCATCAGGGACTGACATAATCTATGTATTTCTGACATCCTTCCACAGTTGGTTAGTGTATAGGTGTGTCCCATGTGTGTGACATGGCACACATGATATGTTACTTTGTGGGTTTCAACATCAGCATACAGCCATGTTTGTGGCACGGGGGCACACATGGAGGGATCCAATTGTCTATGTCCACCTGCCCCACACCTAAACAAGGTGCAGGTTCTGCCACATACACACTTTCATGTCCGCCACCATCCTTGTTAGATGTGTGGAGGGGCCAGGGGTGCTTAGATTCATGTGTGGCATCACTGTACCATGTTTGTGTACAGCTGGTGCCTGTGCTTCTCAATAACTATGTTTGTGAGACACTGCATGTGGACCTATGGCTCTGTGTGGTTCACTGTAGGCTGTCTGACCATCATTTGCATCTGGACATGCTAGTTATTGTATATGTTTACTGTACAGATGTGACACTCTGCATGTCTGTCCACGCGGTGCAGTGCACATTTGCAGAGTCCTGTTTTACCCCCTGCATTGACAACAGTCTCATTAGGCCATTATATTTGGTGTGGGTCAGAGTGGGTGTCCATTGTCCTCCTACACTTCAGCATTGCATGGACCATGCTATCGGTAGCCAAACACTGTCCACCAAACAAACAATGCAAGGGGACATACTGCACGGTGTTATGTCTGCACCTTTCAGGGAGTTGTGTGCTTTGTATTTTCTCTGTGTTCATGTGTCCCTGCTACCTGTTAGCATACAATCATTCAGCTCTAGATGATATTTGTCATGTACACTGAATACTTTCTGATGTGCCAATCAGCCATTATGTGGGAGGTTGGACATAACTTAATGAGGGTGTTTGTCACATGTCAACATTGTGCCAGCATATGTTTTTCTCTTTTGGGGGCCACCTGTGTTGCATGAGGGCTATGTTGGGGGGGGGGACATGTGATGTGTTTGGGGTCTTACGCTTACAACGCCTCGAGTCTACATGCCCTCATATGTAGCTCACACATTGTGGGCATGCAGCAGATGCTCGTGTATGTGGCCCTGGAACCCAGTGCATATCATGCACCTGTTCCACCAGAGATCTCATGCCACTCAATTGTGCGCAGGCATTGACCTTTATGTGGCATGTGTGTTTGTACCTTGCTGACTGTGTTCCCATCTTTAAACAGGGAGGGGCTTACTTTGAAATTATGATTACACTGTGTACAGTAACTGGGAGGTGTGATCCAAATAAATATATGTATTATACAGACATTAGTTCCTTTTGCTGCTTGGTCATGTTCACACACATGCACTACAATGTCTACCTTTGAATATGTCATGACTCCTTGTGACCTTGGGACTCCGTGGTTACCTTGACAATGTTCCTCGAGTTACTCTCCAAGGGCCACATGATCTGGTTTTCTGAAATGAGGCCTGGTTGCCTTGTGTGCATGACAGTTTTGTGACGACTAGGCTGCTCCTCCTCTCGTAGAGCACATTCACACTTGTGTCTACTGGTTTGCTTGCAAGGTGCATGTCCACCTGTGCTCACAACAGTGTACGATGGCAGCTGTGCATGTGTCTGGCATTTTGCACATCACAGGTTCTTACTGGTTCACATACAGACCCTGTCTTTGGCATATTATGTATTCCTTGGGCTCAGTGTATTATTTGTGGGTGTGGTTGGTGGCATGTGTTTTCAAATAAGGTTATGCGTTTAGCCCACGATATGCTTTGTTTTTAATTATTTTGTACATTATGCTGACTTGACCATTAGTTCACTGCAGGTTAATCAACTCTACACACACCCTTGTCTGTGATCAGGGTGCAGCAGGGTGTGCACTGTGTGCTGCCTAGCCAGCAGATATCATCTGTTACATAGGTTTCTCTCATTATGTTGTTTACACTGCTGTGTACCTGGGGGTGTGGTGGTGCTGGGTTTCAGCAGGTGTGTGTTCACCCTTTTTCATGTGTTGCTCTCTGCTGTCCTGTCCATGATCAGTACATTGCTTCGCCACGCATCCTCCACTGCCCTTGGGGATACCTTGCTTTGCTCTTGTTATGTCTGTATATATTTATGTATTTGTTTTGGTATCCCACTTTTCACACGGTCAAGGGGGGTTTCATACAAGGGGGGGGGAGGTTTTACATGTTGGCCACGGCCATTGCCAGGGGGGCTACATTGACGGTTTCAAATGGGGACATAGGACATACTATGGACATTGACAGATTGTGCACATTGTCATATTTGTATGGGGTGGGTTAGGGGTTGGATTAGTGGGGTTCCTGGGACAGTATGTTTTTCAGCTGTTTTATAATGGATTAGTGGTCTGGGTTGTTACCAGGACATCTTGGGGGGCTGTGCATGATACATGGGGCATGAAGTTCAGGGTCTCGATTGCAGGTCCCTTGCGGGCATTTGGTTCATTTGTTGCTTACAGTACCGGAGTTGGTGGGGGCTTGTCTGGTAGTTGTGCCGTGGCCTGGGCGACACAGTCTGGTGTTGATTTGGGGGTTGCGTGCTTCATGTATGACTTTGTTGGTAAGTGGGAGGGCTTTGTATTGACTCCTTGCTTCAGGTGCCTGTATGTATGTTTCTTTCAGGATTGGGGTGATGTGGTCTGTATATTTTGCATGCTGTGTCTACAGCATCACATATCATTGTGTGTTTGTGCATGCGTCCCTGGTCCCAACTACAGACTGTGATCTGAAATGTACACAGGAGTTCTGCAGGTGCATTTGTTCATGGTTTCCCTTGTGGGTTTGCCTGTCCTTACAACCAGCATGCATGTAGCATGAGGGCCTGGACTATTTCTGACTGCATCCTTTGCTAAGACACACACATTGGTGCTGTTTCCTACCTGTTTTTGCTTTTACATTTCTGGGGTTGTTGGTATGTGTGATTCCTCTCTGTTCTCTTGGATGTGCATGCGTGTCCTGCAGTTGTGTTTTCCATTTGTTTGACTGTCATATGTTGTCAGGTTTGTGCTGTGGACACATTGTACACTCATCTGAGTTGTGAGCCATGCATCTGTCCATCTTCTGTCTGCCAACTCTTGTGTCATGCTACCCTGATGTGCATGCAGCTGCAACCCTTCCTGCACTCCTACACCTTCCTGCATCACAACTCTCCATGTTGGTCGCTCCTGTGTTTGCTCTGCATATCATCGCTAGTCCACTGTAATCATGATATTTCACAGATCCTGCCATTTCAGCCTCCTCTGCTGGACACATCTTCCCATCCACGGTTACACACCATCATTATAACATGGTACATTATCCATCACTCTGTACATAGCTACAGCTGGCACCAGTGTCTTTATCCATTTCTGTTGCCGCCACATAGCCTTGTGGAGATCTTTGTGGTACAGCACCTGTGATGTCAGTGGTTCTTATACTTTTGGATTGCCTTTCCTTTCGGCTCTGTGCAGTATTTGGGTTACATGTGCACTCGCATTTGATGATGTGGTTGTTTATGATGTGCATTGTGTAGCAGCCTAACGGAACGATACTCTGGCTAGGCTTGTGTTTAGATGGCAGCACAGCTTACTGTACAGTTGCATTCTGAGAAAACAGATGTCACTAAGCCAACCTTGGTCACTGCTCATTTGGCACCATGACCCCTGCACCATCACGCAATGCCCTAACCATTGTGCTACACTGCTGTTCCCTCCTGCATGTCTGCTCACCTACCTGGGATTTCCCTGCGTTAGACTGCACAGTGATGCCAGCACTGACTGTGCTTGGACCATGCCCTGCCTCATACGACAAACTGTAAAGCACCCTACACACGACATTGTGATTTCCTTGGTGGACAATGCGCTTTAGGATTTGACATGTGAGGTACCTTATATTGCGTCATATGCATCACCTGATATTACAGTGCTTTCATAGTGCATTTGCAAGGGGGAGTAACAACAATAACATGTAAAATGCCTCCTAGATCACTATTGCTCATGACAGATGATGGCTCATCTAGCCGCTTCATTGGGCACTGCAGGGGATTGAACCCCCGATCACTGCTCCATTGGTAGGCGTCGTTCCCATTGTGCTGTGGCTCAGCTCGTGTGCTTTCTCATCCGCGCGCCGCCTTATGCCGCACAAAGTTCCTCTGCCTCGTAAAGGATTAGTGCGCCGCCTTCTGCTGCCCACTATTTCTGTGCCTCCTAAAATGGTGCCTGAGCCTGCCGCTTCATTGGGCACTGCGGGGATTGAACCCCCGATCCCTGCTCCATTGGTAGGCGTAGTTCCCATCGTGCTGTGGCTCAGCTCGTGTGCTTTCCCATCCGCGCGCCGCCTTATGCCGCACAAAGTTCCTCTACCTCGTAAAGGATTAGTGCGCCGCCTTCTGCTGCCCACTATTTCGGTGCCTCCTAAAATGTTGCCTGAGCCTGCCGCTTCATTGGGCACTGCGGGGATTGAACCCCCGATCCCTGCTCCATTGGTAGGCGTCGTTCCCATCGTGCTGTGGCTCAGCTCGTGTGCTTTCCCATCCGCGCGCCGCCTTATGCCGCACAAAGTTCCTCTACCTCGTAAAGGATTAGTGCGCCGCCTTCTGCTGCCCACTATTTCGGTGCCTCCTAAAATGTTGCCTGAGCCTGCCGCTTCATTGGGCATTGCGGGGATTGAACCCCCGATCCCTGCTCCATTGGTAGGCGTCGTTCCCATCGTGCTGTGGCTCAGCTCGTGTGCTTTCCCATCCGCGCGCCGCCTTATGCCGCACAAAGTTTCTCTACCTCGTAAAGGATTAGTGCGCCGCCTTCTGCTGCCCACTATTTCGGTGCCTCCTAAAATGTTGCCTGAGCCTGCCGCTTCATTGGGCACTGCGGGGATTGAACCCCCGATCCCTGCTCCATTGGTAGGCGTCGTTCCCATCGTGCTGTGGCTCAGCTCGTGTGCTTTCCCATCAGCGCGCCGCCTTCTCCCTCCCGCGCAGCTTTTCCAGGCGGTAATGTGCGGGACGCACATGTGCGGGGCGCACATTGGCGCATATGTAAACCGCGTGTTTTTCTTTTTCAGGACGCAACGCCCACTCCTTATATGGCACACGCACACTAGCGCGGCCCCGCACGTTATGAATGTTTAGTAAACATACCCCATAGTATTCCTATATTAACAGTCCCATTTTTCAGGACACAGGAATTCTTAGGGTCCCCTAGATTAGCTGCTTTAGCATAAACAGCAAATATCAGCATGACCAGAATAATTACTGTTGCTCTTCTTAAAATTTCTTTCAGAGTAGTTATTAATGCCTCTTTAGCTTACAAGATTCTCACACCTCTGATTTCTGTTCTTTATAAATGCATCTTGTGGTGTTTTTCCATACTGCAGTCCACCATATCAGAACAGACTAGTCACCATCTTTACACAAGCACAGCAGAATATTTTCTAAGTACTGGCCTTATTCCATATCTCTGGCAGGTATAATGGGCACATCTGTGGGGGCCTTCCAAAACGTACACAGGCCTTTACTGAATATGCTTTGTATGTCTCTGTGGCAAACTACACCTCGTTCCACTCCTTCCGGACACGTTCTGAGATCCCCGTGTTAGCAAGCTAAATATCCATGGGCGCTATTTACCAGAATATGCTCATAGATGTTTTTGGCAGATAAATGTCCCTGACACACGTACAAACCCTTTTTCGGTTTCTGGAAGGACCTCCACAGCCAACAGGAGGCTTTCTGAATAATGGCGCTTACACTGATCAGGAAGCAACGGTTTGAATGGAACAAGGAGAAAGAATGGTTTATAATTGGCAAAGGTGTATTACAAGACTATATTCCTTCCCATACCCATTCAATTTATATGCAATTTATCAATATCCATGTTTAATGTACATCACCAATTTTAAGTTACAATGTAAACCGCTTTGACTGAAATGATAAAGTGGTATAAAGAACATGTTAAATAAATAATTAAAATAAATGCAGAACAAATCATCAGAGAAGCAGAACCGTATGAAGACAACCGAGGTGTGATGATTGCTGGAAGACTCAACAACCTTCACTATGCTGATGATACCACTTTACTGACTGAAAGTGAAGGCAATCTAAAACGTTTCTTTATCAAAATCAAAGAGCATAGGGCCGATATTCAGTGGCCACAGTTAGTGCAAGTACAGCGCCTAGCCGTCGCCGCTGAAGAGTTACTCTGGATATTCAATGCCGGGACCATATCCGGTCACCAGCATTGAAGATCCGGGTTTGCTGCGGAAGCTGGAAGCTAACCAGGCAGCAGAATATTCAGCTGCTGTCTAGACAATGGTGATATTCAGTCGCTACCTGGTTAGCTTTGGCGACAAAGGTTAGGACAGCTTTTGCTGCACCTAACTTTTGCCGCTGAGGGATAACCGATCGGTGACTAAATATTGCGGCTCACCATTTATCCACGGGTACTGCCTCCGGAATGTCCCAGTGCTAACCATGTAGCATCAGATCATGTAACTGCCTTTACATATTGGGCCCATAGTTATTAAACGGGCCACTACATGAAGAAGACAAACATTCAGACAACTGGCAAAATAAATAATTTTGTCCTTCATGGAGAAGAAATAGAAATAGAAGATAACTTTAACCTGCTTGGATCAATAAAGAAATACAAGCATTCAAGAGATCCAATGATGCATTGCTCTTGGCATAATGGCTATGAAGTACCTGAATAAAAGATATGATTTGTCCAAGCATGGTATTTTCAGTAATGCCATATGGATGAAAAAGATGGACAATGGAGAAGAAAGAGAGGAAGCAAATTGATGCCTTTGAATTTTGGTGCTATGTATACAATGGACTGCCCAAAGAACAAATCAGTCAAAATTAGAGATCAAACCTAAGCTTTCTATAGAAGCTCAAATGACAAGACTTTGATTTGCATACTTTGGACACATCATGCAAAGTGAAAGATCACTAGAGAAAGATTTCAGTTTGTTCAATGTAAACCGCACTGATGCAGGATAGCGCGGTATATAAGAGAATGTAAATAAAAAATAAAAAATAAAAAAAACCATCATGTTTGGCAATATTGACGGTCCACACAAAAGAGGAAGACTGGCAATGCAATGGATTGAGTGCTATGGATGCCACTCTATCAACAATTAGCCACCCAACTGAAGACTGAACACTGTTTATTTATTTTATTTAAACTTATTTTTTATATCACCTCCCTACTATTCAAAGTGGTTTACAGAGAACAACAAACCTAACAGGGCATCAAGATCCACTCTGTTGTACAGTGAAACAGAACATAATGTTCTTAAGTTCTTTAAATAAAAGATAACAACAGTAGGTTTGTACAATGTAACTTGGGGATGCAACAATCAACTTTTATACATTGCACAGTTCTTGAGTCTGCTAACAGTGCATCAAGATGGTGGAAATATGATGAATGCTTGGTTACATGTGGACTGCTTGCTCTTAATTTTCTGAGATGGGATGGAGAGGAGGATGAGGGTGGTATATCTTTGTAGCCTTTCATACTCAGGTCTTAATATCAAGGTCTGAAGGCAGGGCTGATTCCTCATTTACGACTTTAAATGTTGTGATGAGTACCTTGTATCTGATTCTTACTGTGATAGGAAGCCAGTGAAGCTGCTTTAATATGGGAGTGATATGAACCCATCGAGATCTGCAGATTATCCTCGCCGCGGTATCTGGGCCATTTGTAGAGGGTGAAAGGTGTGTTTAGGTAGTCCTTGGTATATGATGTTGCAATAGTCTCGGATAGGTGTGATTATGGCTTGACATATAGTTCGGAATAGATCTGGGGTTAATAAGGAGCAAAGACAATTATCTACAGAGTTGCTATAAGTTGACATCAATTGCACTTAACAACAACAAGAACTATTAGTGCGGGTCTGTGCTAACAGTTACCATGCTAAAACAAAATAACCCCACCATTGATGGAAAATCCTAGTACATCAAAAACAGTCCATCATGTAACGTAAACCCAAAACCAAATCTTAATCCTTTTTGTCAAAGCCTGCCGAGGGAGGGCTAGAACTGCATACCTAACCCCCTCCAGACGGTAGACTACTTTTATTTTATTTACACCCCAAAAATTGTGAAATTAGAAACTTATCTTAAAAACTTGTCTTGAAAACAATTCGACACTTCTCATTATTTCATAAGTTGCATGCCAAAAAAGTTGTGTCACGACGTGCACGTTTCGGGTAAAACCCTGTCTCAAGTGCGCCAGTTCTTTTTCTCAATCATGCAACAACAGAAAACGCCGTCTGCGCGGGCTTGGGTATTTCATGTTCAACATGAAATACCCAAGCCCGCGCAGACGGCGTTTCTGTTGTTGCACGATTGAGAAAAAGAACTGGCGCACTTGAGACAGGGTTTTACCCAAAACGTGCACGTCGTGACACAACTTTTTTGGCATGCAACTTATGAAATAATGAGAAGTGTCGAATTGTTTTCAAGACAAGTTTTTAAGATAAGTTTCTAATTTCACAATTTTTGGGGTGTAAATAAAATAAAAGTAGTCTACCGTCTGGAGGGGGTTAGGTATGCAGTTCTAGCCCTCCCTCGGCAGGCTTCGACAAAAAGGATTAAGATTTGGTTTTGGGTTTACGTTACATGATGGACTGTTTTTGATGAACAGTTACCATGCAGCAAAGCCCACATAGGTGCTTAACATACTTCAGTAAACATGCTCCTAAAGGTTCAACCAGTTGAAAGCTTTGTTGTTGTTAAGTGCTGTCGAGTCGGTGTCGAATCATGGCGACTCTCTGGATAGTTGTCCTAAATTGCATTCGGTCTTTAGTCAGGCGACTCATTGTTGACAGACTGGTACTCATAGCGGCTGTTATTGTATTGATCCATCTCATTGCTGGCCTTCCTCTTTTGTGTTGACCTTCTATCTTGCCAAGCATGATGTCTTTCTCTAATGATCTCTCTCTTCGCATGATGTGTCCAAAGTATGAAAGTCAAAGTCTTGGTACTTATAAGAACATAATATACCTACTGGTCTTAACATCAAGCCCAGTATCCTATTTCCAACAGTAGCCAATCCAGGTCACAAGTACCTGTCACATTTGCAAAAGGTAGACAGATTCCATGCTGTTTATCTCAGGGGTAAGCAGTGAATTTCCCCAGACCACTGTCATAATGGTTTATGGACGTTTCCTCCAAACCTCTTTTAAACTCAGTTACACTAACGGTTGTTACTACATCCTCCAGCAATGAATTCTAGAGCTTGAATACACGTTGATAGAAAAAATATTTTTCTGATTAGTCTTAAATGTGGTACACTGTGGTGTAGATTCTGTGGGCCAAATAGCGGGGTTCGACATCTGGGATGGACCTCCAACCCCACTCAGGCCCTGGATGCGATTCCTTGCACAGTGCTCCCCACACGTGCAGAGAGTTTGTGCGGGGAGAAGTGGACAGGGGCAGGAGGGGGAGGGTGGGAGGCAGAGAGTGGTCAGAGCAGAGGCAGGCTGACTCACCTGGATGTACAGGGCCTATTCTGGTCACAGCCCTGTATGTCCGGCAGGGGGGCAGATGGACATCCCATAGATATCAGAGATCAGGCCAGGCAGGCCCCATAAAGCAGGGAGTAACATCAGGTGAGGCCCTTCTACCGAATCCCAGCCCTGGCAGACCCCGCCAAGGGTCAGGCGCATTAGAAAAGGCACCGCTTTCCATTCCGGCCAGACTGAGCTCCAGCTGGGCATCCCGGTACCATGGTGATGGGATGCCATGGCACCATCACACCAGCAGGAGCATAGGGCAGGCTGGACGGGCAGAGCAATGGACATCCCACACTACTGAACTGGGGCCAGCCCAGGCTGTCTAAGTGCCTGATTCTGCAGCCACGGGAACATCTAGCTCTCGCGGTTGCAGAATCGGTTCCAGTTTGGGCCCATCCATTGTTTGGACAGCCCGAGGGCCTGGATGTGTCCCTTGCAGAATAGCCCTACACAGCTTCTTGCATGTCCCCTAGTCTTTCTAGTTTTTGAAGGCATAAACAACTGAGGTGTTTCTTCATTCCTCTCCAATTATTATTTTATAGACCTCTATTATTTCTCCCCTTAGCCATCTCTTTTCAAAGCTGAAGAGCCCTAAATTTTCATGCCTATCCTTGTAGGGCTATCCTTCCATTTACTTTATCATTTTGGGTGCTCTTCTCTATGCCTTTTCTAATTCTGCTATATCTTTTTTTTAGTTATGGTGACCAAAACTACACGCAATATGCTAGGTGCATTCACACCATGAAGCGATGCAGGGGCATTATAATATTCTTGGTTTTATTCTGCATTCCTTTCCCAGCATTCTCTTTGCTTTCTTGGCCACCACTGCACACTGAGAAGAAGATTTCATGAAATATCCACAATGACTCCTAGATCTTTTTCCTGGATGGTGATTCCTAATGTGTAACCTTGGATTGTGTAACTGTAGTTTTGTTTGTTCTTCCCCAAGTGGATAACTTTATACATTAAATTTCATCTGCCATTTGGACACCCATGCTCCCATTTTCTTAAGTCTTGCTGTTTTTTACTATCCTCTTGTGATTCAATAACTTTGAATAATTTATTGTCATCTGCACATTTGATCACCTCACTCGTTATTCCCATTTCCAGGTCATTTGTAAATATATTAAAAAGCAGTGGTTCCAAGCATAGATTCGTGTGATTCTCCACTATTTACCTTTCTCCATTGAGAAAACTGGCCATTTAGCCCTACTCTCTAGTTTCTATATTTTAACCATTTCCCAATCCATAGAAATGGATCCCATGACTTTTTAATTGGTGTTAGTTGATCACTCTTCAATCTTCAGGTACTTTATTTAATGATAGTTTACAAATTACTAATAGTAGGTCTACAATTTCATTTTTTAGTTTTTTCATCACCCTGGAATGTACACCACACAGTCCAGGTGATTTACTACTCTTTCTTTTATCAAATTACACCTTTCAGGTTTATCGAGATTTGTTTCAATTCTTCACCTGTAAATATCATTGCTGACATGGGTAACTTTCCTATATTTTCTTCAGTTAAAACCAAAGCAAATAATTCATTCAGTCTCTCTCTTATGGCCTTGTCTATCTTAGGGGTATGTTTACTAAGCAGTGGTAGTGGCATCTGTGTGATATCGGAGCTGCAACCCCATAAAATCAATGGGGCTGCAGCTCCGATATTGCACGGAAACCACTACTGCTGTTTAGTAAACATACCCCTTAATGCTCCTTCTTACCCCTCTATCATCTAATGATCCAATTGATTCTTTCACTGGCTTTTTGCTATGAAAGTACCTGAAAATATTTTTATTATGAGTTTCAGCTTTATGGCAAGTTTTTCTTCCATTTCTCTCTTTGCCTTCCTTATCAATGCATTGAATCAGACTTATAGTGTTATTAGAAAAGGTACAGAGAAGAGCCACCAAAATGGTAAAGGGGATGGAAGGCTGCTCCTATGAAGAGAGGCTAAAAAGGTTGGGGCTCTTCAACCTGGAAAAAAACGGTTGAGGGGAGATATGATAGAAGTCTATAAATTAATGAATGGAGTGGAACGGGTAAATGTAGATCGATTGTTTACGTTATCAGAATATAGAAAGACTAGGGGACATGCAATAAAGCTACAGGGTAAACTATTTAAGACAAATAAGAGAAAATATTTTTTCACTCAATGTGTAATCAAAAAACTCTAGAATTTGTTACCGGAGGATGTAGTAAAGGCTGTTAGTGTAGCTGGGTTTAAAAAAGGTTTGGACAAGTTCCTGGAGGAAAGGTCCATAAACCATTATTAAAAAGGGACCCAGGATATCAATGCTTGACCCAATACAAGCATTGTGGAACCTGTGTCTTTTGGGGAAACTGCTAGGTACGTATGACCTAGATTGGCCACTGTTGGAAACAGGATACTGAGCTTGATGGACCTTGGTCTGACCCAGTATGGCATATCATATGTTCTTATGTTATGCTCTTATGACTTACCACTAATTATGTTGTTTCTAGTTTTCGTCATTTGGCTCTTTTTTTTCATTTTCTGAAAGAGGTTTTTTTTGGCTATAATAGCCTCTGACCTCACTAGTAAATTATGCTGCAAGTAATTTGGCCTTCATTCCACCTTTCTTAAAATTGTATTGTATATCAGTTATAGTGTTCTCAGAATCCTGTAAATTTCATTGATTTCTTGTTTTTGCACCTGTTCTATTGTTAAATGTTTGATGTAACTGTTGTTCGAATTGTAAACCGCTATGATTACCCGAAATGGCGGTATAGAAATCTCACAAATAAAATAAATAAAATAAAATGTGGAATGCATCTGGGTCTGGGCTTCCAAGATAGTATTTTTAAACAATGCTCAGGCCTAATGTAAACTCTTAACCTTTGCAGCTGCTCCATTTAGTTTTTTCTTAACCATTTCCCAGATTTTGTGAGCTGTGGAACAGTGAAGAAAGAGAAACAGAAAAGTGTTACTTCCTGTAGAAAAAGATACAAAGAGATGCACATTTCAAAGCTGATTTATTTTATTCTCTAAAACCTGAAAATACGTTTTGGTACCTTTGTTGTCTGACCATTTTATTTTTTCAGTTGGTTTGGTTCTGGTCTCTCTTTACCTCTCTTTAGGTTTCTCCTAAATCTTTTTCTAAGTTTTTTTTTCTATTTTTTGTTTCTTCATTCTTCCTAGGTTTTTCCCTTTCACCCCTACATCTCTGCCCTTTATCTTTCTGTTTCAACTTTTTTCTCTATTTTTCTCATCTGCCTTTTTATTTACCTGTAGCTAGATGTCATTACTCTTTCTCCCCTTCCAATCGTCGCCTTCTTTTCATCTTTCACCTATTTACCATCTTTCCATTTTCTACTCTTACTTTCCTAGTCCTCCCATTCCCACCCTTGTCTCATTGCTTCTCCAGTCTGCTATTCCTCCCATATTTTATCCACTTTCTAGTCTCCTATTTACATCCTTTCTACTTATCACCTCTCCAACCTTATTTACCTTCTTGTGCCTCTCATCCCCAGCTCCTTCCCTATTACATATCCCCTCACCATCTCCAATTCCTTTCTTATGTCTTACCACCTTATCCATGCTCCTATTTCCAATGTTTTTACTTCCCCCATTTCTACCCTTTCTCACCTTGTTCAACTATTTTGTCCCCTTTCCACCACCCCATAGCCTTTGCTCTTTTCATCTGTCTCCCAACCTTTTTCTAAATTTTCCAGGCCCTGAAAACATCTCCCCTCTTAATAATTCTGTAGTCAGTCTCTTAACCTACTTATTACTCTCACCCACTCAGTACTAATTGTCTCCTAATTTCTACTCAATTTCTTAGTCCTCCTAGTTCACCTAATCCCCATTCCTCCACCCTACCCAGTCTCTGATTCCCCACTTATTCTCCCAACACACAGCCAGGCTTAGAGTCTGTATTCATCTGACCTCCCACCCAATATTAGAGTCTGCACTTAAGTGTTTTACCATTCCCCCTAGATGTATCCCTGTCTGCACCTACTGTGTGGTCTGGCTTGACTAGATTGTAAGCTCTGATGAGCAGGGACTGTCTTTTACATGTCTGTGCAGCACTGCATATGTCTTGTAGTGCTATACAAATGTTCAGTAGTAGTAGTAATCTCTGCCCTAAAACATCCACTATGTCCAAAATATCAGCCCTCCTGCCATCTTCTCCAGTACCCGCCCTTATACTTAAGAACATAAGAGCATAGGAAATGGCATACTGGATCAAGCCAAAGGTCCATCCAACAGTGAACTTCTAGAACATTCATTGCCCATGCCTTTCTTCTTCCTTACCTTAGCATCCATCCTTACTGCCTCTGTCTCTCAACCATCCATTCCATATACCCTTGCTTCTTCCCCGTACTCACAATGGCAGTCCTCATCTCCCTTATTCCTCTAACATCTGCTCCTCTCCTTCCATCCCCCTATACACCAATGCCATCTTCCTTGTCCCAGTCCCTGTCTCTTTGTTCCATCCTAAAATCTGCCCCTTTAAGTTCCAGAACCCCATCCCCAGTATCAGCTCCCTTCCAGTCCCAGCCCCACCCTACCAACATCATCCCCATTCCAGTCCCACCTCCTCTAGCATTAGACCCTAGCCAGTCCAAGCCCCCCCTCCCCCCCCATATCAGTTGCTTTCCAATCACAATCATCCCTCTCTCCCTTAGATTAATCCTTTATACAGGAGTAGAAACTTGTTCTTCTGCTCCCACTCTTGTGCTTTACTTCTGCTGGCATTGATGAAGTTCATCACTTTTTTCTTAGTCTCTGTTTATTTATACATTTGCAAATCAATATACAAAAAAAGAAAGGAAAAAACTCAAACAAAAAACAATGAAACCATTTTCCAGTGCCAAGGGAGAAGGTATATCTGTGAGATCTAAACATCATGGAGAAAGAGAAAATCTAGCAACAACTGCCACTTTCTAACAAACCACTACTACTACTATTACTACTACTATTCAGCACTTTTAAAGCGCTACGCATGCAGCGCTGCACAGCTAACCTACAAGAGGTAGACAACATACAAGAGTCAGTCCCTGCCCGTCAGAGTCATGCTCATCGGAGCTTACAATCTAGTTAGAACAGTACTTTAGTTAGAACAGTACAGAGCATTAGTCAGTTTTGCGCAAGGTACGGTGTGTTACAGTTTAGTCTGTAATTTGGTCATAAGAATTGACGGGGGTTAGGGTAAGGAGGGAAGGAGTCAGGATCTGAATGCAACGGTGAAGAGGTGGATCTTCAACCTGGATTTGAAGAGGGCCAGGGAAGATGCTTGGCGCACAGACGCAGGCAGGCTGTTCCAGGCGTAGGGTGCAACAAGGTGAAAAAAGTGCAGTCAGGAGTTTGTGGTGCGGGTGAAAGGCATTGATAGAAGTAGTTTGTTTGCCGGGACCTACTAGTAAGCATCTTCTCATAACAAGAAACCAGGCAGACAGAATTCCACCAAAAGCTTCTAAGGCCTTCAAGCAAGGGTGCAGGTCCAGAAACTCCTTTCTTTTGTGCGCTGTAGCATTTGCAAGGTCAGGCACCCACTACGACGATGGAGTTTTTTGCCGTGCTGCTTGTAGAATTTGCAGCACATGCTGATACTGCAAAACATTTACCACCACAGGCCTCAGGAAAGCTCTAAGAGGAGTAAGGTGAGATGAGACATGACGAGCATGTTTCGGTTCCAGAAGCGGTGAAAAGGAGAGGTTTACCCAAATTGATAAGTGTTGACCACCACCTTCTTCTCAATACGCTGTCTTTGCTTGGTTTTAAAGGCTCTGTTTTGTCCTGGTTCTCTTCTTGCCTCTCCCTCTGCTCTTTTAGTGCTTTTCTAATGGTTCTTACTCTTCCCCGATTCCACTCTCAGTTGGTGTTTCCCAGAGGTCTGTTTTAACACAATCCCTTGCCTCTCTCATTTCTGCACATGGTTTTCAATAACATTTCTATGCTGATGATTCTCAAATCGTCTGCTTGCACCTGTAATCCCTATGCATTGCAAGCCAGTATTTCTACCTGTCTTTCTGATGCTGCATCTCGATCTTTCACCACTGTTTAAAACTTAACATGAATAAAACGGAATTACTTATTTTTCTTCCCAAACCCTCTTCTCCCTTTCCTTCGTTCTCCATCTCTGTTGATAACACCCTTCTCCTTCCTGTCACCTCAGCCTGTAACCTTGGTGTTATCTTTGATTCCTCTCTTTCCTTTTCTGCACATTTACAACAGACTTTTAAAACCTGTTGTTTCTTTATCTATAATATTTATAAAAGTCATCCTTTCCTCTCTGTTAACACTACATGAATGCTTGTCAAATCTTTAATTATTTCTGCCTTGACTATTGCAACCTTCTTCTTACTGGCCTTCCTCTAAGTCATCTCTCTCCACTTCAATCAGTTCAAAGCTCTGCTGTGTGTTTCATCTTTCACTAGCCTCATTTTGTTTATATCATCCCTCTTATCAGATCACTATATTAGCTTCCCCTCCATTACTGTATTCAATTCAAACTCCTCCTTTTGACTTTTAAATGCATTCATTCTGCTGCTCTGCTCTATTTCTCGTCTTTCCTCTCCCTCTACTCCCCTCCTCATGAGCTTTGTTCTTCTTCAAGCCTGCCCCTATCTTTACCCTTTTCTTCTTCTGCTAACTCCAGACTTCGATCCTTTCATCTTACAACTCCTTATGCTTGGAACTCTCTTCCTGAAGCTGTTTATCAGACTTCATCACGCCCCCTCTTCAAATCTCTGCTACAGGCTCACCTCTTTAAGGCTGTCTTTGGTTCCTAATCCTCTGGTCCTTGTGTCTCCTTTGTTGTTTGTCTCCCTCCCCTACTCCTTATTTGTCTTGTTTGTCTTGATTAGATTGTAATCTCTAACAAGCAGGGCCTTTCTTCATCTGTGTTTGTACAGTGCTTTATAAATGTTATTATTATTATTGTTATTATTATTAATAAACATTAAGAAGTGCTGCTCCAGAAATTAAATCATATGGCAGCCCAAGTTTACGAATATTGTTGCAATGATTCCTATTAGCGAGATCATCCACATCATGCTCTAGTATACTGAGTTTGCTCAATTGTTTCTCCAAGTCAGAAACCCTTGCTTCCACATCACTCCCCTGATTCTCATTGGTTAGCTGGTGCTCCTGAATGGATATCAGTTATTGCACTTTGGTAGGCAAAATCGGACCATATTTCACTCGTGTTCTCAAGGATGGTTTTAAGCATTGCAGTCAGGTTTTGTAGTTCAGCCATTATAGCCACAACTGGTGTAGGTGAGGGCAGGAGTGGCACCATTTTTTGTGAAGAAGCTGGATTGTGCTTCACCCTCTTCATCGCTGATGGTAAGGTAAAAGCAGCCTCTGCCTTACCACTTTTGTTAGCCATCAGCCATAATGTTGGATCCTGCAATTGTATTTAGCCAAGTATCAGCAACAAGAAACAGCAGAAGCTGATAATTATATGTAGGCCTTCCAGGAGCTAAGATCTCAAGCAGCCATTCACTGCAAGCTAACGAGCACCTCCCTGATGTTCATTTCTTAAAAATGCTGCAGTACTGTGACAGCACCAGCAGAGGCACAGTACAGCAGGGGGAGTGAGAGCACTACACACAGACCAGCACATGCCACCCTCGCAGCACAGGCACAGCCCCATACCATAAGCACACAGCACTACACAGATACACACACTGCTCCTGCACCACTCCCTACCTACGCACACGTTCTCTCTCTTATGATAGACACATGGCACCACTAAGAGACACCCCATACAGCCCAACATTCCTACAACCATAATAAGACACACTTTACGATATCTTTCCTCACACCAGACATGCACAAGTTTGCCAACAAAGGCAAGGGAAATGCAGTATTTTGTCATAATATAATAATGTGCTTGTAGTAAAAGAAAAATGTTCACTAATTTTGTTTTAGGGGCTGTTTCCATTAGATGTCTTTTGCTGAGGGAACATACAGGAGTAGAAAATGAAGTGGTGGGGAGGAGTCCAGACGAAGAAAAGGTGCCTCGCGATAATGAAGGGCGAGGGAGCGGGAGTTTTGAACTCAGTGTCTTAATTCTGCTTCTCAGTGTTCTATGTGAAATGAATCTACAAGTGCTTTATAAACTATCAGCACAAATCCTACAGAAATTGCAGCTAAAATGAACATGCATACATTTATGCATGTCTCAGCCCCACTATCCGCCTTGCCGGTATGCTGCCTTCATCGCCCGCTGCATGCGTAGAGCTGCTGTGCATGCTGCAGGGAATGGAGGCATGATGGGGGTGGAGAGTGGGTGGGACATGGGTGGGACAGACCTCTGGACATACAGGGCCAGTTCTATTGATGGCCCTATATGTCTGGGGATCGTTGAGGGGACGCCCTGCTTTTTCCACATCTGAGGTGGAATAAGTGCAGGGCATCCCCCTGATCCTGGACGGCAGCTCCCCCCCCCCCCCCCCAAGCCAGGAAGCCTCCCTCAGTACAAATGGAGGCCAATGGTGGGTCAACGCCACCTGATCTGGGTCCCGGTGGTGGGGTTGCAGGGGTAAACGCACAGCAAAGAGGGTAGGTCCATGGGGAGGACATTCCCTTGTTGCAGCAGGGGTGCACTGGGCTGTCTCCGTGCCCGACATGCCACTAGTGAATTGGCCTCCACATGGGTTAAGTATGCATGTGCACTATTGGCATAGTTTTCCTTCTTTCTTTGGGGGGTACAAAGAGTAAAGAAGTCATACTGACAGTGGGGACAGGGGAACTAGATCACCATTAGTGCCTGCAACTTGGGGGGACTACGACTCACTATACCCCCCAAACTGCACCTATGATGTGTATGTGTATTTTGTAAGCAACTCAGTAAATCATGATATCCCCTGCTCTACTCCTGAACATGGCTATATCAAAGTTACATACAAGTACTGTCATCACCCTAGCCTGGGCAAAGGCCTAAAGGCGCAGGGCTGCCAATGTTAGTCCTTAAATAAAGAATTATACTATTCTAGAGGGCGGAGCCTGATGTCCAGCGGGTAAGACGCTTCGCGTTGAAGCTCCCGAGAGGCCTACTTAGAATCCTGACTTAATACCTATACAAACTTACTATTTCGCTCCGGGCTGACCGGGGTACCTCGGGGGGGATGGCGGCCCATAAACCAGCGCGCTTGGACTTCGGGTCTCCTTCTTCTTCTCACGGAAAACGCTCCAAAACAGAGGTGTCCTCCCCACAGAAGATGGTTCCATTTCGGGAAAACCCCGAAATGCACCTGGAGATATTAGAGGAAATACGCGGCGTGAAGGAATTGGTGCAGTCCAATGGAGAAGCGCTTAGAGCCATGCGAGAAGACTTTGGAGTGCTCCAGGACCGACTTGAAAGTCTCTCATTACGGCAGGACAATATGGCGGGGGTCCTCGACTCGCACGCGGTGCGCTTGGGCACAATGGACAAGGCTGAGCGCCAGATACAAAATCTTCAAAAGGAATTAGAAGATAGCAATAATCGAGCCCGTCGCAACAATGTGAGGCTCATTGGAATACCGGAGGGGGTGGAAGCGGGAGATATGAGAGAATTCCTGCTCAAAACTCTTCCCTCCTTGCTGAAGATCACCTTTCATAAAGAACTGGAAATCGATCGTGCACACCGTGTTCCTACCCACATGGCGCTCAACAGAACGACCCCCCGGCCTATTATCTTTCGCTTGCTACGATATCAACAAGTGGAACAAATTTTAAATGCTGCCCGGGCGAACCATCATTTGGTATTTGAAGGTCACAAAGTCTCCTTCTTCCCTGATTTGGCAAAGCCTACCGTTGACCGACGGAAGAAACTCCTTGCTTTTCGCCCTCGTCTTCAACAGCTACAGGCTCGCTTTGGCCTGTTGTATCCCGCGAAGCTCCGAGTGACTCTCCACAACCAAACCAGGACATTCGAAGATCCTGATCTACTATCAACATTTTTAGACTCCAAAGAAGCAGAGCAGATGCGCTAATCCAACGACTTGGACTTTTATTTGCCGGCTCTGTCCGCCATTTTGAAGGGCCCGATGCGGCGGTCGTAGTCAAGCACAGAGACTACCTGGACTTTCTTTCTTTCTTTCTATGCCTTTTTTGTTTTTGGTCTCCTATCCCTCCATGATGTGTGCCTCGGTCGGATTCGGAGCACGCACAGTCCTACAGGTTATGTGTTGTTTTTTTTTCAATTTCGGCCTTCTCTGGGGCTTCTCCCTGCAGACACATGGTCGCCAGTAATTTTTGGGGTTCTGCTTCTTCTCTACCGCGCTGCGGTTTTTCTTTTTTAATGTGGGGCGCTTCATTGTATTATCTAAGCTTATTTTCTTTTATGCCATATGTACAGCCAGATACAGTCAATATGAGGGACATTGTGAAATTATGTGCGCTATCATGCTCAGAATTTTTAACTTGTCTGAATGGCCTTATGTAAAATCTTATCACTCAACGTAAAGGGCATTAATAGTCCAATCAAAAGAAAGAAAATCCTTAGCTATCTTAGCCATGAGCATGCTGATTTAGCGTTTCTTCAGGAAACGCACTTAAACTCTGCTGAAACACTGAAACTCAATGTTAAGCCTTACATGGTGGCTGCCTATTCTCCCGCCGTTTCCAAACGGTGCGGGGTAGCCATTCTGGTTAAGAAATCTTTGCAAGCTACTGTAATAGATACTAGCGCTGACAAGGAGGGTAGATGGGCCCGAGTACATCTTAAGGTTGGAGATAGTGAATTTACATGTATTTGCATTTATGCCCCGAATGTGGACAACCCTGCTTACTATGCAAGTATTGCGCAGTTAGCACAGGCCTCTGCCAATACTCCATTAATACTTGGTGGTGATTTTAATCAAGTGTTAGACCCTCTGATAGATAGACAGCCGCCTAGAACGAGTAGTCCACCCAAGAGTCTTGCTACCCTTACAGCTCTGATGCAAGATCTTGCGTTGGTAGATATATGGAGGCTGCTTCACCCCTCCGACTTAGAGTTCACTTTCTTTTCTGCCCCCCATCACTCCCAATCTAGAATAGATTTCTTTCTCATTTCCAAAACACTGATTTCTCAAGTAGACACGACTAGGACTCATCCTCTCCATATTTCAGATCATGCTGCCATATCCTTATCATTACATGTCACTGCGCGGGACAATTCTCCCCGAACTTGGTTTTTTGATAGATCCTTACTGGGTCAAAAAGATTTTCAGGTTGATATAAAGGCCGCTATCCAAGATTATTTTCATTTTAATTCACCCCATGACACAGCGAGCTGGGCCTGGTGGGAGGGTTTTAAAGCATCTATCCGCGCAACTATAACTAGCTATCAAATTCGGCAGGGGAAACAAAGAAAGCAGCATTTACTGATTCTTGAGCAGCAGATACAAGCTGGGGAGCGTCTCCTCACGTCCCGTACTGACCCATGTATTTTACTCCGTTTACAACGCTTGCGTTTTCAATACAATCAGCTTTTGTACACTGCTGCTGTTAAAAATATTGAATCACAACAAGGGCTATATTATCGGGAAAATAACCGTGCTGGCAAATTATTAGCGAATGCCCTAAAAGGTCAAAAAGAAGCCAAGCGTGTTACCGCCCTCCGTAATCCGTCGGGGGGGGGGCTTGGTCACTAAAGATACCGAAATCTTAGAACTCTTTCGTGATTTTTATACTCGGCTTTATCAATCTGAATGTGATTTTGAGCCAGATGTCTTTGAACGCTTACTTTCAGGGGTACAAAGACCGACCCTATCTGACGAAGATAGAGTAGCCTTGGACACACCATTTACTGTCTCAGAAATTCATTCTGCTATCAAGAAATGTGCCTCAGGTCGAGCCGCAGGCCCAGACGGTCTCCCTGCTGAATTCTACAAAACCTTTCACGCTGACTTAGCTCCAGTTTTGAAACTTTATTTTTCTGCTCTGGCCGAGGAGGGTTCTCCTTCTGGGTCCTTTTCAATGGCAAATGTAGTAGTTTTTGAGAAAGAGGGGAGAGACCCGCAACTAACAGCTAATTATCGTCCAATTTCCCTCCTAAACGCGGACTATAAAATATTTGCCACCATTCTCTCTACCCGGCTCTCTGATAGGATGCCTACCTTAATACACCCAGATCAATGCGGTTTCATTCCTGGTAGATCAACTGCTGACAATGCTCGGACTCTATGCCATGTACTGACTACCGCAGTTAATCTTGATCGCCCATTTGTTGGCCTCTCACTTGATGCTGAGAAGGCCTTTGATCGCTTAGAGTGGCCCTTCCTGTTTGCAGTCCTCCGCTGGTACGGATTCGGGGAAGGTTTTCTCCGTTGTCTTCGCACCATGTACGCACAGCCTACAGCCAGTATATGTGCCAATGCTTTAAAGTCTCAGCCTTTTCCCCTTCAACGCGGCACTCGCCAGGGATGCCCACTGTCTCCACTTCTCTTCGATCTTGCACTCGAACCCTTGGCTTTACTAATCCGGCAATCGGAGGAGATTCATGGAGTCCCCTTCACCCATAGGGAAATCAAAATTTCAGCGTATGCTGATGACCTTATGCTTTTTGTCTCTATAGACTCAGTACTGGCTGTCCTAGAGCAAATTGGTAAATACTCACAACTGTCCGGTTATAAGATAAATTGGACCAAGTCGGTAGCCTTTCCATTAAATCCTTTGCTTCATCAGGCAGATATGCAACCCTTCCCCTTTTTATGGCAACCTCGCATGGTCAAATACCTTGGGGTTCACTATTGTTCTCCTTTGGAAGACACTATCTCCCTCAATGCCAAAGACTTAACCTCTAAAGTTCGGGCGCTTACTCACCGCTGGACTCCTTTAACACTTACCTGGTGGGGTCGATTAGAAACCATAAAAATGATGATTGTTCCGAAAGTGAATTATATCTTAGAAATGTTGCCCTGTCTCTTACCTCGACGTATATAAAGATATAGAGGGCCTTCTGACTAGATACTTGTGGCAAAACAAGACACCTAGGATAGCGAAACATAAGCTGCAAGCAGATAAGGAAAATGGGGGTGTCAGATTCCCTGATTTCCTGAAGTATCATCAATCTTTTCTTCTCAAACAAGGCGCTCGTTGGCTGGAAGATCCAGTACCGAGTAGACCTGTGTGGCTAGACATAGAAGAGGACCTTTGCAAACCGATTCCTCTTACTTTTCTCCCTGGTATGACTCTCCCATCAGACTCCCACTATCCACCAATGCTTTTAGACACCTTAGGTGCCTTTAATACTCTTATGCAATCTTTAGACTCCCGACTCTGTCCGTTAGACAAGCTCCCACTTTGGTACAATACTCGATTTTGAATACAAAATAAGCCGATGGCGTGGAGCCCCTGGTACACTAGGGGCATTTGGATTCCTAGTCAGTTGTTCCGTGAAGGTCGCTGGAAAACTTTTAGTGAATTGCAAATTGAATTTGGTCTCCCAGCGAAACACTACTTTCAGTTGGTGCAACTTCAGCATTGCCTTCGGAGTGCTAAGGTGCTCCCGCCATCGGCCTCCCCTACACAAGGTTGGTCGGAGACTATCCGATCTATCGGTAGTTCACCGGGTGTAGCATCCAATTTTTACAAAACCTCATGTAATGCTATAACTAGAAATACCCCTATAGCGCAGAAAGCATGGGAGAGAGAATTGCATGTGACTTTGACCCCGGAGCAATGGAGCCTTGTCTGGAGTAGAGTGACACGGGTCTCCCGATCCGCCTCACTCACTCAGACACTCTTCTTTCTAGCCCACCGGTGTTTTTACACTCCTGACAGATTAGCCAAATGGAACACTACTCAGGGCAATAGTTGTTGGACATGTCATGCGGCCATTGGTTCACTACCTCATGTTATGTATGAATGTCCCGCACTACAGTATTACTGGCGTCGGTTCTGGGGTCGTATCCAGTCTATTTTGCACTTTCAAGAGCCCCTTTCTTATTTATTTATTTTATTTATTGACAATTCTTATATACCGCACTATTAGACATCAGCGCGGTTTACATTAAACAGAAAACATCCAACAGTTTACATCTGTCTGGTCATTACATTTAACAGGAGGTATAACTTGGCGAAATAGGGGAAACTAAATACAATGGTGGTTTATCTTGGAGGATAGTGGGACTTCGCTCAGCTGCGGGGATCCCCTCTCTTCCAAAAACGGCTTACTTCCTTTTGGACTTTATGCTTGGCATTGCTATTTCCCTAATTACGAAATACTGGAAAAATAGCTCCCATCTGAGCCCCAATGAATGGTGGAATCATGTCTGTCTCTACAGTAAATATGAACAAATACCTCGTATGTTTGCTTCCCCCATTCAGACTCCTCATCATCGGTCTAAATGGAAGATGCTCAATGACTATGTACATTCTGCTCAATGCTCTCATCTGACTGTCTAAATTTGCATATATCTTTGTCCCATGATTATTCTGTATCGTAGATACTCTTTTGATTGTTTTGATGTATAATCACTGTTGTTTGGAAGCGCTCACATGCTGACATAATCAGCTAGAGAAGAAGCGTGGGGGTGGGGGGTAATTGGGTTTACTTTTCCTTATTGTATACTTGTTTTGTCTCCTTTGGTGTGTTGTTTCTTTTGATTGTTGCAAAATGAAAATAAAAGTTTAAAAAAAAAAAAAGAATTATACTATTCTTCTGCACAGCTTGGACTTCTGGGACTTGTAGTTGTTTCTCCTTATTTAAAGACAGTAGTGTGAAACCGATGGTTTTTTTTTAAAGGCAAACAAGAAATGCATTTATCTTCCCCAAAAGCACTAAGGCTCAACACAAACGTTAGGATTCTTCTCCAAGCATTAACATCAGGAAATTATACACAAACTAGAACTGAAACTGCTTCATAAGCCTTTTAACATGGGTAGCTGTTTTCATCAAACGTTCAGCAAACAAAACATAGCTTCTTCCTTCAAGCAAAGCAAACTGTCCATTTCTTTTGTCTTCTGCTTCTTTAGTAATTCAAATATAAATTATGCAAGTATCCTTTCTTATTAGAAGCGGTTCCTAGCATTAACCCAGATAGGTTAACTCACCCTGTCTCTTCAGAGCTTTCTTGGTTAAAGACTTTTTATCAGAAAGCTTTCAAGCTGCCTTCTGGCACAATGAACAGTCCATTGCTAATTCCTCAGTTATAGAATCCTGCTCAGGACAGTCTACCTGCATCTCTTCCTGCTCTACAGCATGTACAACTGACTCTGAGCTTTCAGGAACTGTTTCTGGCTTAATGCTCCTGGACTTCTCTCCACTGGTGCTCTCCACAATAAGGAACGTTTGTACCTGGAATGTGAGGATTCCTTCTCTGGATCAACTGCCTCAGTTCTTCTAACTTGTTCAGCCCTGGTTCTTTCCAACAAGCTGGGTTCTGGTCACTTCTAGCTGTGAGTTTGTCCACCCACCTTTTGGCAGCCTGAACTCTGAGCTGGTCCACGTACCGTTTGAACTGCAGCCTGACCCTCATCAGCAATTCTCCTAGCCACACCACGGCTGGCTTCAGGACTAACAGCCCTCCTCCTGTAAGCTTGGCTTTCTTTATGGCTGCTACTTTCACTGCTGAGCTCCTCACCGAAATCTTCACCATTCTCCTCCCCGGTGATCTCCTTTCTGCTCCCCGGTGCTGGCTCCTTTCCTTTTCCTTCCCTGGGTTTATAAGGCTGTTTCTTAACTAGTGTCCACTGCTTCCTACTCAGGTGTTTTTCATTACTCCCCAAGCCTGCACTTAGGTTAGCAGAGCTTGGGTGTGGCCTGACTTCAGTGACTGCATGTTTTCTTCCTTTACCTCCACTCTGAAAGCTGTGAATTCCCTGCCTGTCTCTCTCCTTAAAGGTATATTTACAATTTTCCTCTATTTCCATGGGCTCAGCAGAGCTCTCCTCATCACAGTACATACATACTTATCACTGTGCATATTTTATAAGGGGGTAATTTTGCAAAATACATTTTTTTTTTGAAATTTTTATTTATTTTTTAACACAATACAACCAAACAAAACCACATCAAACCATAAAACACCCAACCAACTCCCGCATCCCGTCTCCCACCAACCCTCCCCCCCTCCCCCCCCCCCCCGGGCCTTCACTACTTCATCATCCGGCTGGACGAAACAAAAGGGGCGAAGCACATAAGGGTCCGCCACAGCAACCCTTTTTTCCCAATGAATCCCCTAACAGCGGGCCACCTCCCCAAACTCTAGTAGTTTCTTCCACTTGGACAGACTATGAGGGGAGCGACTCCCACCCTTCTGGGGCACCTGCTCGAACTTACTGTAAGTACAGACTAGACTCCACCATACATTCCAATGAAGACAGGTGACATCTTTCCAATTCCGTATTCTATGACAGATGGCAATCCCAATCAAAAAATCAAAAAGAAAAGAGTCCTGCTTATCCCTGAAGAGAACGCCTGAAAGCGAGCGATACACTAAAACGTCCCACGTTAGAGAGAGATGGAGGCAGAGAACCTTTTGAATGAAATTCCACACCTGCACCCAATAAGTATGGACCCTGGGGCAATCAAAGACCACATGCTTAAAAGTACCAATATCTTTCTGACAGAGCCAACACTTATTACTTACGTGTGGGTCCCAGCGATTAAGCCGTACAGGAGTAATGTATGCCCGATGGGCAAAAAAAAACAAAGTTTGTGTGACAGAGGCCGACCTCGTGATGCGAACTTGGGCAGACCAAAATATCTCCCAATCTTTTGGCCCTAGGGCAACACCAGTTTCCCTCCCCCACGCCTCTCCCGGATTCCCCACAACCCCCAAAGTAGATTGTTTTACAGCTTTGTATATAAGGGAAGCCTTACCCGTAGCTGCCGACACTCGGTCAATAAGATCTGTTAGCATCCCCACTGTTTTTAATTGCCGCATATCACCAAGGGCTCCCCTGATACAGTGTTTCAATTGGGCCCATTGAAAGTACGCCGAACCCGGGAGATGATACTCCCTCCGCAAATCCTCAAAGCTCTTCCACTCCCCCCGGGCCCATACCTGACCAACAGTCCAAATCCCTTTACTAAACCAGGACTTCCAAGCAATGGGTTTACGCTGGATCCGAAAAAGCGGATTACACCACAAAGAGAGATCTTCCGCCAAGCCCCCCTCAGGCCGGGTATTTTGCGCTAAAACCTGAAAAGCCCTTTGCGTATCCAAAACCATTTGAGAGCGCACAGAGGCATCGCTAAACACCATTCCCGAAATCCGTCCCAGAGGAAAGGGGGCCACAACCTGCTCCTCCAGGCTTAACCAAACCGGACTTTGATCATTCACCTGCTCAGCCCATCTAGCCCCTTGTTTCATCAGGAAAGCACAGTGATAAAGCCGAAAGTCTGGAAAATTCACACCTCCGCTCTCTTTAGCCGCCTTAAGCTTCCTGAGTGCAATTCGAGGAGGCCTGTCACCCCACAAAAATCATGTCAACATCTGCTCTATCTGCTTATATACTTGCCCCGCAAAAAATATAGGTAACATTTCCAGTATGTAGTTTATTTTAGGTGCTATAGTCATCTTAATTGTTTCTAAACGTCCCCACCACGTTAAGCGTAAGGGAGACCACTTCAACAACATTGACTGGAGATCTGTAAGCAACAGCTTTTCATTGACTCGCACCGTTTCCGCTAAGGGGTAACAATAGTGAGCTCCAAGATACTTTATCGGGCCCGTTTCCCACATAAACGGAAAATCCGATAACATTGCCTTAAAAGCTCGAGAGTTAAGGGCAAAAGCCACTGATTTAGTCCAATTTATCTTATAACCGGAAAGGGCCGAGTATCGTCCCATCTGATCTAAAATATGAGGAATCGACTCTGGTGTAGTGAATAAGAGAAGATCGTCAGCATAAGCCGTGAGTTTGATCTCCATACCCGACACATTAAAGCCAGAAATCCGACAATTTTGTCTCAGCAGCAAAGCCAACGGCTCTAGCGCTATGTTAAACAGCATAGGGGACAGTGGGCACCCCTGCCTAGAGCCACGGCCGAGCGAAATCTCACAAGATTGAACTCCATTGACGCAAATCCTCGCTACAGGCCGAGTATATAAAGTTTTAACAAACTTAATAAAACCAGCTCCAAAGCCGAACCATTCAAGGGCTAAGAATAAAAACTCCCATTCCACTCGATCGAACGCCTTTTCGGCGTCCAAAGATAAACCCACCATTGGACTGACAATTCCCTCTGCACCAGCCAAGACGTGGCAAAAAAGTCTGGCATTATCCGCAGTTGACCGGCCCTCGACAAAACCACATTGATCTGGATGCACCAGGAAAGGAAGCACCTTGGCCAGGCGCCGCGCCAAAACAGTCGCATATATTTTATAGTCTACATTAAGTAGAGAGATTGGTCGATAATTACCGACCAACTGCGGGTCTCTGCCAGCTTTCTCCAATACTATCACATTCGCTGAGGCAAAAGAACCTACCTGCGGACATTCGTCCGCCAATGCCTGAAAGTATTGCAGCAAAAATGGACTCAGCTCCTTGGCAAAGCTCTTGTAAAACTCGGAAGGCAGTCCATCCGGACCGACAGCCTTGCCTGATGCTAGGGACTTTATAGCAGCCTGTATTTCCCCTATGGAAAATGGGTCATCTAGACCAGCAGCCATCATCGGATCTAACATCGGCCTGTGAATCCCAGCGACCAAATGCGAAAACTCCTCGGCTGAGCAGCTCCCCTCAGAGGTAAACAACTGTGCATAGAACCTCCTAAACGACTTCGCTATCTCAGCGTCCTCCACAAGCAATTCGGGCGTATCCTGACCCCTAATAGCCGCTATTCTATGAGCATCCTTACGGCCTCTTAATGCATTGGCAAGGAGCCTACCCGCTTTGTTACATTCAGTATAGTACATGCCCTCCTGGGCTTTAACCCAGTACATGGCCTCCGATGTCACTAACTGATTATACTGCAGACGCAATCTTTGTAACCGCAGTAAAATACAAGGATCAACTCTCTTAATCAACACCCTCTCCCCTGCTTTGATTTGCGTCTCCACCGCTCTCAATTTCTCTTTCCGCTCCCTAGCCAAACCAATACCGCAGCTAGTTATCACCGCTCTCAAAAAAGCTTTCAGACCTTCCCACCTGGCCCACCCTGAGGACCCTTGTGGGGTATTAAAAGAAAAATACTCCTGTATGGCTCCTTTTATCTTAACACAGAAATCCATGTTACCCAGCAGTGCTCTGTCAAAAACCCATTTGCGACTCGATTGACCCATCGCACCATCCTGTAGCATCAATGACACCGCAGCATGATCCGACAGATGCATCGCATGAATCTCCGCCGCCAACAAATTCGGGACCAACCTTTTAGAAATCAAGAAGTAGTCAATTCTCGACAAAGAATGATGAGGGGGCGAAAAAAAAGTAAAGTCCAAATCTTCAGGGTGCAACATTCGCCAGGCATCCACCAACCCCATCTCCTCCATCATGGATATCAGCGTCCCCTGCGCTTTAGTGGGTCCCAATGATTTAGATGGTTTCTTATCCACTAGGGCATCTAGCACTAGATTCCAGTCACCACCCAGAACTCTCAACTTGGCAGGCTCTGCCTGGATTTCCTCCGCCAGCAAACGGAAGAACTCCGGGCAGTCCCTATTAGGGGCATATACATTCATCAAAATAAAGTCTAAGGCCCCAACCCTAACCCCTGCTTTAACCCATCTGCCCTCCAGGTCCGAACTAACAGCATATACAGAGAGGTTGAGAGACTCATGGACTAGGATAGCAACGCCATTATGCTTGTGCACTGCTGCAGAGAATGCTACAAGTTTGAAAGGCTTTAAACTCAACTTGGTAGACTCCTTTCCATTTAGGTGGGTCTCTTGCAGCAACAAGATATCAGCACTTTCCTGCTTACCATATAACATAATTTTCTTACGTTTTATGGGACTATTGATACCCTTGACGTTTAACGATATTATTTTAATAGGCGCCATGTTATTACCGCGTCCAATATGTCCCCAAGTCTCACAACCAAGGTGCTAAAACCAAAGAACCCAATGCTTTTAAACACTTCCAAACCGACACCCGATTCACCTGCCCTCTTGTGCCCCCCCCCCCCAATTACAGTGAACTCCACAGAAACCCCAGCCATTTTCCCACCCCAAGTCACTTCTAAAAGGCCCCGAGAGAAGGAGGAGACTCAACAGTCCAGTGGGTGAACCTAGTTTGAGCAAAGTAGGTACAGAGGGACCCTCTTAACAAAACTCTAGGGAAACACATTCCCAGCAATTGTGCCAGTCCCACTTCCACCCGCAAACAATTTACGGCATCCTCTTAACAGGCTGACAAACAAAGGAAACCAAATTCGCAGCCAATACCAGATACCAAGTATAATCCTCGGTCACTGCGCCATACTCCTACAGCGACAGTCAGCGCATGAACTCCTGCTCCTTCTCATCAAGGTACGCTGTCAGCACCTCGGGCTCCTCAAAAGTCCTGGTGGAGTTGTGCAGGGTTACTCGCATGCGTGCTGGGTGAAGCAAACCAAACCGCGCTTGTAATCTCTGCAGTCGAGGCCGCAACTCCAAAAACCGCTTTCTCTTTTCCACGGTGCTTTTTGCAAAATCGGGAAAGAACATCAATCGGTGTCCCTCAAACTCAATCGGTGCTCTAGAGCGAGCCACCTCCATAATTTTCAACACTTGTTGATGCCGCAGCACTTTAAAAATTATCGGACGAGGTCTTCCGCTTCCCATCAAAGGCTGCGAGGGCACCCGGTGCGCGCGCTCCAGTTCGAAAGGCATGTCAAAAACAATCTGCAAGGTTGTTGTAACCAATTTATGCAAGAAGCCAAAAACATCTTTCCCTTCGGCCCCCTCCGGGACCCCTACCAGCCAAATATTGTTCCGACGAGAATGGTTGTTATTATCTTCCAATTCTTTTTGCAGCAATTTGATTTGCCTTGCCTGCTTATCCACAGCCTTAAGTCTTTCATCGTGCGCCAACACTCTCGCCTCGGTTTGCTCCTGCCGGAGGCTGAGACTTTCCATGCCGCTCTTGAGCTTGCCCAGATCCTCTTGCATCGTAGCCAGAGACTCACTATTTGCAGCAACAATCTCTCTGATTGCTCTCACCTCCACTAACAGCTCTTGCATGGCATCGGGAAACTCCCGCGCCGCCGCCATTTTCTGCGGGGATGGGGGTTCCGTCTTGGACCTCTTTACACTACCACTTTGCCCCGCAGCGAAGTCTAATCGGGCAGGCTTAGGCCCCGACATCTCCCCTGACCGTCGGGCTTGAATTAACGACGTCTCACACAGCAAAATATGGCACAATTGCAGGATTCTTGCCTAGGCCCCTCCGGAGCAACAGCTCTACACAGCCACCTTGCTTCGCTCCAGGCTCCGCCTCCTGCAAAATACATTTTACATGTGTATACAACTTTATCCATGCAAAAAAGTCTTTATGAAATTGCTAATATCTTTTTTTTATTTGTTAAAAAAAGACAAAGCTTTTAATAAAAAGCTTTTGTTTTATTGGCAGGCAGATAACCCCATGATCCTGCTTTTAACCTGCAGAAAAAGAACAGGTGACTTGGTTACAATGGGCATTAGGCTAAGTTTTGCAGGGAAATGAGCCTGGTCAAGATCATTGTGTGCTATGGCGAGACCTTAGGTATTGTTGGAAGTGCACACTAACACCAACTAGTTAATAGCTAGCTTCAGTTACCATCAAGAAATTATGCTATTGTCTTCCTTCAATGAAACTTTAAAGTGGAGCCCAAAACATTATGGGGTATGTTTACTAAACTGCGGTAATGTCATTCGCGGTAGGTTCCGTGGTAATGGTAGAGATGCCCATATAAAGGCATGGGCGGTACATCATTACAGCAAGCTGACAGTGAACGCGCATTACAAGGCGCCTTAGAATAACAAGCGTTACAAGACGCCTTGTAAAGCACCTTGCAATGCGCCGTGTAAGGTGCCTTATAAGGCGCCTTGTAAGGCGCCTTGTAAGGTGCCATGTAAGGTGCTTAGTAAGGTGCCTTATAAGGTGCCTAGTAAGGTGCCATGTAAGGTGCCCTGTAAGGTGCCTTATAAGGTGTCTAGAAAGGTGCCCTGTAAGGTGCCTAGTAAGGTGCCTTGTAAGGTGCCTCAGAAGGCGCCCTATAGGGCCTCCTAGGCTAAGCGCCATATTAGGCACCCTTGGACAAGTCACCGCAGAAGGCACCCTGGGCTATGGAACCATAGGTTAAGGTGGTCTACCAAGGTTATGGTGTCCTAGGTTAGTGTGCCCTAGGGACTGCAAAGTGCCTCAGGATGACATGCATGACCTGTGCGGAACAGAGACAGATGTAGCCCTAACACTAGATAGAGCACTCAGGAAAAGCAATGAACAGGTGAGTGAAGGAGGGAGAAGTGGGAGCCGCTGGACCTGCCATATCTGTGGACATCCCATGTGCCTGCCAGTACTGATGACAAACATGGTGGGGCAGCTCTACCACAGCACAGGGTGTTGGCAATGTAAAGTACCGGAAAAACAGTTGGTGGCAGACGATGGGAATATGTGTCCCCCAGTGGAGGCGGAGGTGGCAGGATAGTTACAATGATGGGTGGACAGAGGAGTGGTGGTGGTGCCATGCAGATCAGGCACAGGTGAGGCAAGCACGATGAGGCGCAATGCAGGAAAGGGTAGCAGTGCAGGACATGGGCTGGCAGCCTGCACAGGCAGACAGGACTCTACACAGCTGACAGATGCAGATAGACGGACCGAGGGAATGTTGGCAATTGTGGCGAGGGTATTATGGGCTGGAAGTGCAGATCTGCAAAAATATGACCTCTACATGCATGCACACTATTTGAGTAGGACAGGCATGAGAGGAGGGAACAATGAGGAACTGAACCAATGAACACTGTCAAGAATGGCAATGTATTAACCAGTAGGCTATACCTCCATGGGGTATGTCACAGCAGTACCCATGATGCAATGCACATGCTGAATAGCTGTCTACAGCTGATCACCAAATGGAGTCTGCACCTCTCCGGTACCTCAGCTGGGAAAGACGAACTGACAGTGTGTGATACTGGCACAGAGTAGCTACAGACCATACCATTGTGCAGGTTCTGTGGTCACCCTGAGGGATAGGATTGGTGCCCAGAACTAGGTCCGCAGTACATGTGGTGCTAGAGATAGGTCCTGCTGTACATCCCCATCACTACCAGTGTGTGACAGGTGTTCCGTGCAGTGCAGCTGAAGGCAATTTGGTGTCTATCTGTATCCTGCAGTCATATGTGGCCCTGTGGGACCAGACACCAGCCAGATTAGTGTGTACCACGTGTGAGGGTCTGGCTGACATGGGCAGCTGTTATCAGGGCAAAGGGGTTCCTAGAATTGCATGAGGTGTGTAGCAGTGGCTGTATAGGTCCCAGTGGTATACACTACATACCTCAAAGGGCCCACATCACCCCTTTTGTAGGTAAAGAACAGTGTCCCCCCCCCCTAGGAAAGCAACCTCCATCCTGTTTGTACAAGACAGCCCTCCCGGGTTGGTGGGCCAGAGCCATACCTATGACTGGGACCATGGCAGACCAGCAGCAATGCTGGGGCTAGGTCTGGAAGCCCCAAGTTCCTCCCACCACTGTCTGCCAGTCACCAGCAGACAGAACAGTCAGACTGTACCTTAAAGGTGTTCCGACCATGCACAGTCTAACTGCAGACAGTCCACCAGCACTGGGGAACACAAATATATCACTAGGGACAAATAGTGTAGAGCGCTATGTGGGAACCTAGACCTGCCATGGTCACTGCTCGTTCAGAGTGAGTGCCCTCCCAGCATGCCATGCTGTGGCCACCCTGTCCATGCAGGTGGTGGTCAGGCACTGCAGTGTCCCAGCCATTGTCCCACACCCTGTGAAGATGCATCCTGGCCAATCTGCCCTGTCCGGGCCATACCCAGAATACCTTGCTCCTCATTATGCATCTAATCAGGCTAACGCTGGTAACAGTGGGACATTTTGGGCCCAGTGACATGTGGGCAGCCACAGAACAATGGTTAGACATACAAACACACATTATACAAAGATAGGGGTGGTTGGCAGCCTTGCCCACCACACTAGTCCTGATCACAGTGCTGACATTGCTAAACTGTGCAGGGGGTAGTAGTAGTGCTCTGGTGATAACATCATCCCAATGCTGGGGCCAACAGCCTGCCGCTCCATGCATCATTGGATTGTGGAGCCTGTGTGAGTGGGTGTTTGCACCCCTGTTTTCCGCTGCTTTGGGCTTTGCACATGTTGCTGTTGTATCTGCATTGTAGGGTGAAATATAGGGACATGCTCTGCAGGAACCACAGCTGGGATTTGCACCTGTGACCCTCTGCTCCTGGACACACTAGCTGGGTGTACTGCACCACACTGTTGCCACAGATGCATGGTAGTCCCTGGGGCTACCTGCACTTTTCCTCAGCCAGATCTTTTATGTTGCACTGCACACCACGTACTGATGCAGAGCATGGCCTAGGTCCACTGTAGGGAAGTGGCACTGCCCCCTCCAGTACTGGCACATGCCCCCCTGCCAAGTGACATGGCCATTTGCTGTCGGTGCTGATAGTGCGCAGTCCCAGGCCATCCACTGTGTAGGTAGGCGCCCTCCTAGGGAGCGGGTTCCAGGGTGGGGCGGCATACGTGGACATCCTCACATCCCCCCATCACTGCCTACCACTATTATGTCCCTGCCACATGGGGGCGGGATGGCTGGGGGGATGTCAGGTCTCTGCCCTAGCGACTATTGGCTAGGGTGGACC
Organism: Ichthyophis bannanicus; assembly: GCA_033557465.1. Classification (NCBI taxonomy): domain Eukaryota; kingdom Metazoa; phylum Chordata; class Amphibia; order Gymnophiona; family Ichthyophiidae; genus Ichthyophis; species Ichthyophis bannanicus. The sequence continues at coordinate 589,702,444 of CM066036.1, read as the reverse complement.
AGGTAGATATTGGTGGATTGTGTTTGGCCTTGGTTAACTGCTGTCTTGCTGTTCTCCGGTGTCTATGTTCCTATTTGCCACCTAGGCACCTGCCTGGTCCACCCTGTGCCCCAGCTGCCCATGCTACATGTCCCGTCTGCAGCCCCCATGCCCCATTTGCACCATCGCCATAGTGGCCATTCATACTTTGGCACTATGGTATTGCTGTACATGGAGCACTACTATCACAGTTTTTGGGCTCCCTGCCTGGGCTGTACATTGCTGACAGGTAAATGGTTTCTCTCTCCTGCATATGTGCATCTAACGGCAGGTTTTCAATCGCGTTAGAATTCAGATCTTCAGATCAGCGCGTTAGTGTGAATGGAGCCTCTCCCCGCCCACATTCCACCCATTGACCCCTTCTCTCTGCCCTCTCTCCACCTTCTGCGGTGTTTTACCGCACCGCGGAACATCTACGATCGTTAAGTAACGATAACGCGCGTTAACGTTACTTAACACACGTTATGTAACGTTACTGCAGTTTAGTAAACATACCCCTATGACTAAATTGAGAAGGCACTATAACTGGCTTTCCAGAGTTTGCAAAGATGTACAGTATATCTGAATATTTTCTGATGGGGATGTGCTTTGTTTAAACAAAAAGCACGATCTTGGCAAAACAGGAAATGATGACTGTCATCATTTCCTGGTTCTCACCAATAGTTGAACTCTTTTGTGAGTGTGCACACTATTGAGCAATAGTGCGAACTCTTGTGAGAGTGCGCATTATTACAAAACAGCACGCACTATTGCTCAATATTGCGTACTCTCGTGAAAGAGTGTGCACTTTTGAGGGAGAACCATATGAGATGAAAACAATGAAAAATCAAAGTGAAACAAAATGTAATGAGAATTTTTGAACTGCACACCCCTATTTTCTAATAGATAATGACTCCCGGTGATCTCACAAGGTATCATATTAGTCCTATTGAGAATCATTTTCTAAAGTTTTTTTCCACATGTAAAGGGCTTTTATAAAACTGTGACCACATACACATAAAAAGGAAATACAAGGAAAGCATGTACCTACTTTTACATGATCTGCATGAAAATGAACCTGTGGGCATAGTTTGGGAGGAATGGGGGTGGAGTTGTCCGTGTGTATTATATAAAATATGCATGTACATTTATAGAGTACTCACAAAATTACACCTTTTATGAACCAGGTGTAAATTTGTGCACTATCAGGCCTGGATATGGAAGCCTATTTTCTAATGCAACCTAAATGCCTAGGTTGTCTATATAAAAGTAGATCAGAATAGTGTCCATTATGTATTCTATTTCTCACTGTTTTTTTGTTTGTAAGTATTTTCTATTAATAGAGTTTTTATACATAAGATCTGATTTATGAAGGCCCCCCCCCCCCCACAGAGGGATAAAATGAGGAATAAATCTATATAAATCAGGCCTAATGTATCTTACTGGCAATAGATGCACCAGCAGTAAATAAAGGTCACATTCAGCCTTCAGACTACAGTGTGGAACTGTTGCAGTTCAGCCAGGGTTTCAGAAAACATTTGGAGGGGGGGGGGTTATTGCATTCTAAAACCTCCAGAAATAAGAGGTAGTAGATACTGGTTTCTAAAACTAACCGGGACAAGATTTAAATTCTGCATGTGCTTGTTTTATGAAACATTGGTTGTGGAGTTTAAATAAAATCCGGATATCCAGCACTGCTATCCGGATAGTGACCAGTGCCGGATATTTGGATTCAGTGTTGGCTGCTGGAATAATACAGAGAGCTTATGACAGTTTTTTGTGTCCTAAGTTATACAGACAGTTATCTAGATAGCGCTACTGAAAATTGCTGCTATTGGGATAATTTCGCACTCTGCTCTAAATCTGCGCCAAGACTGCCCTGGCATTATCTGGACAATATAAAAAAAAATGGATAAGTGAGAAATTTTAACATCAAAAGATTTTTAAATGATTGCCCATCGACATGGGATATGAAATTCATTAACTGAAAAGAATAAGGGAAAATACCTCTTTGCACCTTCCCAGACATGCCTCTACCAGACTCCCTTGTCTACTTGGCCATCCCTATACATCATTTGTGGAATGGCTTCGGAGACGTCTTCGTGATTTGGGTATTCTATCTGGGTATTTTTCATGGCTTAATATAATTCATTAACAAAACACAAATAACCGCCTAAGGGCCAATTTAACTATATACCAAGAATGCCCTTAGTAAAAAGACTTCCAAAGTCAACAATTACTTATTGAAGATACTTAATTTAAATTACTTCAATAATGAAAGGCAAAACAGACCTCAGGATGGCTCAATCCCTACATTTAGTGAAATTATCCACTATAGGGAGTAGCTGACGCTCACATCACTGGTCAAAAAGCCTTCATTAATTTTTAATTTTTTAATCCAAAGTTTTTATATTATAGAATTGAACCACATTATTCTCCACAAAAGTACTTTTTAAGATTCTTAATACCTTTAACAGACATACTGAAATATTAAAAAGAGAAACAGCATCTTTTTTCACAAATATAGAACCATAGAAACGAACGCAAATTGGACCTTCTTCTCCTGTAAAACAACAGAAGTAAAACATTTTTAAACAGACAATTAACAGTATGCCATTGAAGGTCTAAGGTTATTTATCTTATCAAATCCACAGTCCAGTATGCGAGCGAAACTACGGCAATGGAGGCATTTTCTATATTTGGCATTTAAGTTACTATTCTAAAACCCCTGAAGAAGCCATTATTTAGCGAAACAAAAGCTTTTGTAGGGTGGGTGCTGAGTTCTTGCCTTGACAGCAGGAGTGCAGATATCTTGCCTTGATGGTGGGCATCGGAAGGTGGCGTGCGATTTAACAGCCTGGAGGCTGTGAAGTTCTCTTTGTTTTGCTTGCATACTGGACCATGGATTTGATAAGATAAGTAATCGTAGATCTTCAATGGCATACTATTAATTGTCTGTTTAAAAATGTTTTACTTCTGTTGTTTTACTTTGGAAGTCTTTTTACTAAGGGCATTCTTGATGTATAGTTAATACGTATAATTCATACCATCACTGGTCATAAAAACCCATCTCTCTGGAGCCGGCTTGGTCGCTGAGGACAGATGGCAGCTGGGAGAGGCTAGAGCGGTGCGGAGAGGTATGGCCGGAGTAGAGGGAGTGGTGGGAGGAACAACTTTGGACATTTTCCTTTCTCCCACTGGCCAGATACCCTTGAATCAATTTGGAATGCTCTTAAGCAATTAACTGCAGCAATACTACTGCAAATTCAGGATTTAGAAACTCAGTTGCATAATGTAGATCAGAAGTGTACTTTGAACTTGGAATATATATAAAAGATCAGAGGAGATTGTGGTGGTTTATCTGTTTGTATGGATAATATGGGAAGGCTGTGTGGAAACTGGTGAAGGATGCTACATTTATGAAAACTAAGGGGTATGTTTACTAAACGGTCTTAACGTGCGCCCGGCGATAATGTGCAGGATGCCATAAAAGGAGTGGGCGTTCCGGTCTAAACGTAGCAAGCATGCGTTATCGCGTGATAAAGTGTGCCGCACACAGTATCAGGCGATAGAGGGAGCTGCTCACGTTAACGCGCATTAGTCTTAAGTAGGCGCGTTCAGCTGCAAAAATAGCAACAGAGGTGAAGCACACTGGTTAAGACATTGCCTGCTGGTACAGAGGTGATGAGTTCAAGCCCCCAGTGGGATCAGTAAAAAGGCTGCCTGAGGAAAACCCTTTTGCTGCTTGGAAGAGCCGGACACATCCCAACAATCTGCACTGCCAGCCAAAAAAGCCTCACCCCAGTGCCGCAACCTGATGCACCTTTTAGGGTGCACCATAAGGCACATCATAAAGCACCGAGGCAGGTCATACTGTGCCCCAGAGGGCGACAGGAAAGGCTGGCACCCTCCAAAGCAGCATATAAGGTGCCCCATAAGCTGACCAAACCTAAGGTGCCGTGAAAGATGCCCCAGGGATGCGAGGAGGATACAGGAGATGGTGCTCAGAGGCACAAAGGTGTCACAAGCATGAAATGTATGGCTCAAACACAGATGTAACCATAACACTGCACAGAGCATCAAGGAAAGGCAATGAACAGGTGATGGAAGGAAGTAGATGATAGAGCTCATGGACCAGCCAAATCTGCATGTAGGACATGTGGCAGCAGGTAAAGCAGACAAACATATCGGGGGCAGCTGTACCGATGTACAGGGTGATGGTAATGTACAGTGCAACAATGACAGTGTGTGGCAGAGGATGGGGATACGTGTCCACCAGAGGAGGTAGAGGTGGCAGGAGAAGTGCAATGACAGGAGGACAGAGGAGAGTAGTGCCATGCACAGCACACACAGGAGAGGCAACCAGGGAGAGCTGCAATGCAGAAATGTGTACCAGTGCAGGATGTGGGGTAGCAGCATGCACAGCAGGGTAGGATGGCATACAGCTGGCAGACACACATAGACAGACAGAAGGATGGTTTATAACTGTGATAAGGGTACAATGTGCTAACAAGACAGATCTGCACAGATATAGCTGTCACAGGAATCAAAAGTAGCAGGCAAACAAATGAAACAGAACAGAGAGGAATCAAACCTATGACCATCAGCACAAGTGTCAATGCACAAACCAGTAGGCCACACCACCAATGGGAGTGCATTAGCAAAGGCTGCATACAAGAATACTGCAGGGCATCACACAAGAAGCCTGCTGGCTGCAATGATAGGCAAACCTCCAACAGTAACCATGATGAAATGCACATGCAGATCTGGTGTGTACAGATCAGATCACAGTCTGTAATTGGGACAACACCCAAATATACATATATGCACACACACAATCAAATATTATGCAGTGGAGACAGCATGCAAAAGAGGAAAGAACCTAAACCCAAAGGGCGGCAGGGGGGATGCTCTGTGGAGCAGGGGAAAATATGGAACACAAGACAGAATTGAACCTGCAAACAGGTGTGCCACAGTCCAGCTGAACTGCAGCAATGCCAATCCCCTAAGTGGACTGCCATGGAAACCCCATAAAGTAAGAGACATATGTAACAGCCAATATGTGATGGATAGGCAGGACAGAGGGCACACTTTGGTGTACAGTGAAGAGATGGAAGTGTGTGTGCATAGGTGATGAAGCAGCAGGTTCCTAATGGTTATGTTAGCCCAACAGAAACATTTAAAAAAAAAACCATGTGGGGATCAAACCCACAACCTACAGTGTTATAACACATGTCTGTAACCACTATGAGCACAATGCCAAAATAGTACCTCAAAGGGAAGGTGTTTATGGGAACCTGCAACATCCAGTGATGTGGTAAACGCCTGGCAGATAGACAGCTGGCACTGTACAAGGATGTGAGCACAGGTGGGCCATGGATATGACCAGAAAATCATCAAATACAAGTGTCAGTGTGAGCAAGCAGCAGCCGAGACAAATGTATGTCAAACACATATGTTTATTTTGGTTAATCATCACAGATAGTGTAGATACCGCCATCATAATACCCAGGTGAGTGGATCCCAGGTGAAAGACCAAACAAACATTTAGCAGGGCAGCAACCCACATCCTACGTAAAGGTCACTGGCACATCTACAAATGAGGGGCAGGAGAGATAATGTGCATCAGGTGCATGGTGTGCAGTATGCATTTGGCCCCCACACACCACATGTTGCTGCATGCCTCAAATGTGTTACTTACATATGAATGCATGTAGACAGTAGGTGGTGCATGATGAGGGCCCGACACACATCAATCATGATCTGTTCCCTAAAACATATCTATCTGGCAACACAGGAGACACACAAATGAGAACAGAATATGTTTTTAAAATATTGAAAGTTTAAAGACACATATAGAAATATATGTTACAGCTGTCACATAATGATTCAAATAGGATCTAAAGCTGCAACAATGTAACACTAAACAATTGTCAAAAGCACAATGAGGATATGCTAACAGGTAGCAGAGGCACATGAACACAGAGACAATTGCAAAATAACCACCTGCAGAAACATGCAGACATAACACTATGCAGAAGGTCCTCCTGCACTGACTGGTGTGGATACAGTGTCTGTACATATATATCACGGTACATGGAATGCACAAATGAAGGAAGACAATGGACACTCACACTGCGACAGTCCAAATATAATGGGGCAATGTGAGTGTCGTTACCCCAGGGGATAAATAGGAGTGTGCAGACATGCAATGCAAGGTTCTTAAATACATGTTCAGCGTCACGTCTGTATAGTAAGCAAACCCAATAACCAGTATATAGAGATGGAAAGTGACGGCAAACATTGTACAGTAAACCACACAGAAGCCATATTGCCACATTCTGTGTTTCCCCAACAAAGTCAGTCATATACACATGCACCGTGTACATATCAACATGATACAGTGATGCCCCACATGCACGGAAACACCCTTGGTGAGTGACATCAATCTAAGCTGTTGGTGTGCAGCAAAGCATTGTCGTGGCAAAAACTGTACCATGTCCAAGTGGAGAGTAGGTGGACATAGACAACAGGACCTCTCCATTGCACCCCCTATGCCACACGCATGGCTGTATGCTTGTGGTGAACCAAACAGATGAGCATTTCCTGTGGTCCATGTCACACACATGGCCAAAACACAACATTTGAGGAATGTACAACATACAGCAACAATGTAAGTCCCTGTTGCGCACGTGGGGACCAGTACACAGTGTCCAAAGTGCAAAGTGTGTCTGCAATCCAACAAGTCAGGTCAAAACTGTCCTTGAAACCCTGGGCATGCATAGTCAAGTGTCACATCCCAATATGCCAGAGTATTGGAAAGGTCATGTGTGTCTTATGCGATGAATATGACACCCAGCCAGAGCATGGCAGCAACGGTGTGTAGGACAGGTCTGTCAGGGCCAAAGTCGCACTCCAACAATAATACTGTCCATCCTAGGCATGTGTCCCACTCGCAGAGGTCAAACATCCTATGGCACCATTTCCCAGGGATAGTTCTATGGTGGTGTGTCCTCCAACAGGTGGATGATGGCGATGGCAGATGCACTGTAGTAGATGTGGCTGGTTTGTCCACTGCCCTGTGTCATAAGAAGATAAATAATGTATAGGTATGCTGCTTGCAACATCAGCACAAATTGCAGAGAGTCCAACATGACTATGCGCATAATAAAACGTCACACAGGCAAACATGACATTATCACAACACAGAACACACTGCATGTCAGGGACATTTTGAATTGGAACTGCAGATGCGGGTGTCACATGGATATGGTCATGTCCATGCTCATGTTACACAGGCATTTCACAGCTACACCCCATGTGCATCAGCGTGTGTGAACATATAGCCAACATGAAATGTCTATGGAACAAACAGTAAATCATCAACATGTAAAGGCTGATGTAATTCTCAAGAGAACAAAGGTGCAACCTACCGTGTGCTTGCATCAAGTATATGTCTTGGATCCTCTCAGGCACTCAAAAGCCACAACACGTCACAGTGAAGGGAGACGATGTCATCAAAATGTGTAGAATCACCTTGTCACCATGTCAAGTCACTGTTGATGCATGCCCACATTATGGCGATATCTGTGATACAAATATGCTGTTCAACAGTGGTATGTCAGAACACAAGACACAGTTCTGCTCACAACACACAACACATGTCCACAATGTTCACACGGTAAACAGCAGTAAGGTAGAGATAGCACAGTCATCACCGCCCCCCAGGTGTACAGACCGCTCAGACCATATGATAATGTAGCATGCCTACACACTGTATCATCTCAAAGCCAACCCTAAGAAACACACCCACACAGTATGCTAAGGTGAGCATGCCAGCAGTAGCATCCAGCTGGTATGTGCACAATTGGAGTTTGGAGGACCAAAAGGCTGTGTGAAATGCAATGATACACTGGTGTTGGCTGATGGTACAATGTTGGGGAAGGGTGTACGTGTAGGCCACCACCAAAACACCTAGGACCGCCACACACATGAAGCTCTGTTGGACGTGTCACAGAGACAGTGTTGCAGAAGACAATCTGGACAGGAACACATGGGGATATGTGTGCCAACAGCAAGATATGGGTTATGGTGGTGCAGGGAAAAGAGGTGAACCACAACATATGTACAATATGACATATCACTGAGGACATGTTTTTCCCGTGACTGTCGTCACAGACAATGTAGCTGTAGGTCCACCTACCCTAGACCACTGCGTGTTGGATGACCTACAGTCACTTGCCAATGCACCACAGCACCAGGAACTGCAACAAGTATATTCTGTGGTTTGAGAAACACAAGGGAAACACACATATGTCATGTTCTAGCTGTGCAACACACACTGCACCTTCCTGTCCTCAGCTCGCAGACCCCCCCCCAGATCCTTTACAGACCGATTGTTCACCATCACACTGTACACACCTCTTACATGTGTGAGTCATCATTGAAGTGTGTTTGCCAAACTAAAAGGGTCTGTACTCTGTCTGTCCCCCCCTCATCTCTCTGTTGCTGTACAAAATGGTGATCAGAGGTGTTTTCTCCCTACCGTGTCGCTGCTTCACTCCAAGGCCGCAGTCATATCCTGTGTCCCCCATATCTCCCCCAATGGCCCTCACTGTGTGTGTCCTGGTGTGTCAATGTTGTCTGCAACCCTGCTGTCAAGTCCTGTAACACACTGAACTATGCAGGGTCACCTCCCTCAACCCCTGCCCATATACATTTCCGTGGTGTATATATCTCATACCTTCTCCTACATTAACAGCGGTGTGATGATGAGCTGCAAAGATACATTTCAACGGCTGAGTTATATCTGACAAACCACACCATGATGTGTGCATGTGACCTGACCTTGCTGGCTGCATGTCACCCCACTGTGTGAAATTGATAATGGTAAGGCATAGAAACATAGAAACATAGAAACATGATGACAGAAAAAGACCACAAGGCCCATCTAGTCTGTCCTTCCATAACAACAACTACAACAGTCCACTTTCTACCTTTAGAGATCCTCTGTGTTGGTCCCATGCTTTTTTGAATTCAGTTACTGTCCTCATCTCTACCACCTCCACTGGCAGACTATTCCACGGATCCACTACTCTTTCCGTAAAGAAATATTTCCGCATATCACTCCTGAATCTATCTCCCTTCACCCTCATCCCATGTCCCCTCGTAGCAGAACTTGCTTTCAATTGAAAGAGGCTCTCTCCCTGAACATTTATGCCACGGAGGTATTTAAACATCTCAATCATATCACCTCTATCCCGCCTTTCCTCTAAGGTGTACATATTAAGATCCTTAAGTCTGTCCTCATATGCTTTATAATGAAGCCCATTAATCATTTTAGTAGCAACCCTCTGCACCGACTCCATCCTGTTCACATCCTTTTGAAGGTGCGGTCTCCAGAATTGCACACCATACTCCAAATGAGGTCGCACCAAAGACTTATACAGAGGTATTATCACCTCCTTTTTTCTGCTAGCCATTCCTCTCCGTATCCACCCAAGCATCCTTCTAGCTTTTGCCGTCGCCTTTTCTACTTGTTTAGCTACTATATGTGCACCTAAACCCTCCCCCCCATCTGAGCCCCTTTGGGTGTGTGGACATAACTTTCCTTAGCTAGGGTCCACAATGTAGTTGTTGTCTTGGACTGCACTGTCCTCCTCCACAAACCTACCCAGCTTGTAGGTCAGTGTTGTGGTATATGTCCAGATGTAATCAGCTAGATTTGCACTGTCTACCCCGAATACACCACGAAAACCCAATTGCACCCCCATATGTAGCTATCAGCTTGCGTACTGTGACCTACACCTTGCTGATCTGGCCTGAACAATCTCTGTCTGCATGTAAATATGCAACACAGCACTGCATGGCTATTCCACATCACCAAGAAAGGACAAAAATACACCCCCTGGCTGGACACCTCACAGGTTCCCTATCCTTCCCCGCATCAATGTCAGGGCTACGTGATGACCTAGACAGTCAAGCACACTGCGGTGTGGCAGTAACCTCCCATAAGGATATCAAATACCAGTACGCCAAATACTACTGAGCAAGTACATTTTGCTACCTACCACATGTATCACCAAAAACAAACAACTAACACACAGACCCTGCTCAGCCGAGCATACCAACCACACACTCATCTCAAAGGAATCAATGAAAAACACACACATATAGACAACTGGCCCCACCCATGGACTGCCCTCCCACTGGTAATGCCATACCACATGGCTTTCACCTTGCTGCACTCAAAGCAGCTACATTAACTACCTGTGGCTGCACAGCTGCCCCTATCACAAGCAGCCACAAACCAGGGATGTCACCACAAAACCTCCCCCAAGCCTACACCACCCCACACACATAAGCCACCTCCACCCGCTGTTGTGCCCTGCCCACATCATCTATGTATCAGTCATGATAGGACATGAGGCTGGTATGGCTAGCCAGTCTCTGTTAGATGTCAGTGCAGTGCTGCATCTTACTGATATCGTTATACAACTGTTAAGTAGTATTAGCAGTACACACATATGCAAACAAATGTAGGTTGGAACATATGTAGTACTTACATGTGAAGTGCTCCGTAATCAGCTGCCACCTGACTGCTGTGCCCTCACATGTGTCACCACGGGCACGTGCAGGGGGGCACCTAGGATCTTCCTCCAGATCCTCATTAATATCGACAGGGATATGGTGTCTGAGAGCAATGTTGTGCAGGATGCAACAGGCTATAATGATCTCTGCCACAGTCTGTGGTCTGTATTGTAAGGCCCCGCCTGTCCTATCCAGACACCTGAAGTGACTCTTTAAAACGCCAAAGGTGCGCTCTATGACAGAGCGGCTGGAGGCATGGGCCTCATTGTACCTCCTCTCCGCACGTGTCTGTGGTTGACGCACAGGGGTCAGCAACCAGGGGCAACACTCATATCCTGCATCACCTGCAGAAAAAAAGGGGTACTTTAAGACAGGAGCCCATGTCCAGCCAAATGAACACAGATATCTACGTGCCAAACATATGCAGGACACATCCAGACAGACACATATGACATGACATGATGTGATAACACAACTATGCATCAGGGGGTGAAGCCAGGAACACCAAACCAGGGGTGAGTGTACGGATTGCAATCAACATATTCTGTACCAACGACACAAATGCTGCCGTCTATTCAACCATCAGCACACTGCATCATAGCAAGTTGGAGCTCAAGGGCCCCAAACCCACCACCCTATGTTGTATCACACACAGACACGACAGACACAAACAACGATGGCTACACGTCCAAGACAGACAGTTACACATACGGTTAGTCACTTGATCACCATGTGCATGTCAGAAATTAGAAATACACACCCAGCAATATACAGTCCTCATACCGTCCTGCCTCAAATTGTCTGAAGAGTGCCGAGTGATGCAGGATATAGGAGTCATGGGTGGACCCTGCAAACCTAGGGACCACATTCAGAATATGCATATTTGCATCACATACAACCTGAACATTCAGGGAATGATAGTGTTTGCAGTTGCAGAACACTACCTTCCTGTCTCTAGGCGGGACCAGGGCAACATGTGTGCAATCAATAGCTCCCATCACGTGTGGTATCCTGGCTAATGCCTCAAAGGCATGGTTCAGGGTCCCCCACTGTTGCTTAGTGTGGGGAATTGCAATGTAATTGCCCACCCAGCTGACCATGGCACGCAGTACCTGGTGGAGACAGTGTGAGAAGGTGGGGCGGCTCATGCCACCCACTGTGGCCACAGATGTTTGGAAACAGCCAGAGGCAAAGAAATGTAGGGCACCAAGGAGCTTGACCAAACCCGGTATGGCATGTGACCGACCAGTCAGGGGCTCGAGGTCAGGTCTTAGATCCTCATAGAGCTCCCTAATAGCCCCCGTGCTCAGGCGGTACAGGGAGATGACCTGGTCCTCATACATGCCCTGGAGCTGGGCCCTGGGCCTGTAGAGGCGAGGCTGGTGAGCCTGCACCTCAGCACGCCTCCTGCGCCGTGCCGGCACAGCCCCTGCCTGGCATTTCCCCACAGCTGCAGGTCTGTTTTGCAGCGGGGACACACCCATGCCCTGTGCCTCAGCCCCATAGACACCATCTCCCCTGTCAGGCAACTGCAGCGCCTGCTCACTTCCCTCTGCAACCGCAGCAACCACAAAGGCTGCCATAAGCTCCTCCCATCCAACTCCTCCAACACACACAAACACAGACACACACCTCACTAACCAAGCCACACACCTTTTGCACCACACACAAATGCAGCCACACAATACAAACACTACTCACAAACGCAGCCACACTCCACAAAACACCTGCTTCTGACTCTCTCCTTGCTTCACTGACAACGCACGCCTGCTCTCGCTCGCCTACACAATCCCCTCAAAGTGAACCAGGTGTGCAGGTGTTTATATAGGTTTTGTTACGTAGCACGCATTGCGCATGCGCAGTTGCGCGAGGCTGCACGCGTTGCGCATGCACCATGTAGATCCATATGCATCACGCACACGCTCAGTGTGTTTAAAACAACGTACATGCACACCATGCGTGTCTACGCCACGCATGCACAATTCACGCAGATGCGGTACATGCGCAATGCGCACAGATGCAGTGCATGTGGAACAGCGCATGCACAACGTGCGCAACATCCAAAAACCTATAAGTACACTGAAACACCTGATACATGTTGAGGGGTTAGTGTAGGAGAGATAGAGAAGGTGTGTGGTGTTGTACAGAGTGAGAAACAGGTGCTTAGCGAAGAGTAGCAGGAATTGTGAGAGACAGTAGAGAGAGAGAAAGGCAGGCATGTTGGAGATAGGTATGTGTCAAAGCAGGCGAGACAGAGAGAGGTGTAGGCTAGGAGCAGGTGCGAGAGAACAACACAGAGTTGAGGGACATACAACTGGGAGTGGAGGAGGGGGTGGCCAGGACCAGGTGTGAGGTGGAGAGGCAGAGGCCAGGAGCAGCAATGAGTGATAGGGAGGGAGAGGGCAGAGAGTGCCGGGATATGGAGGAGCAGGACAGGGCAGATGTGGGGGAGGAGGGGGGTGTGTCTGTCCACCAGGACAGCGAGACCCCTGAAAGTTTGAGGCCTGTGGTGGTGGCTGCAGGCACATCGTCTGGTTCCCAGCCCACACAGGGACCACTCAGTGCTAAGAGAAGGCAGGTACCAGTGCCGCCTGTGCAAAGGAGGAGGGCTGTTCATTTCAGCCCTCAAGAAAACCAGATACTGCTGGCAAGTGTTCTGGAGAACTATGAGGTACTTTATGGGTGGCTCAGCAACACCACCACTGTGGCAACATGGATACATGTGTGGGAGGAGGTGCAGGAGGCCGTATCACAGGTTGGGGGACCAACACGGGACCTCGACAGCCTCCGTAAATGGTTTAATGACATCAAACGTGGTATGCGTGCCAACATGGTTGCTGAGCGGCAACATGCCATGGGCATGGGTGGGGGATGCCCCTTTACCCCAACTCTCACGCCTCTAGAGCAGGAATTAGTGGACCGGCTAGGTCCAATATACCTGTGTGGCCTACCGGAAGTACTGGACACCGTCCATCCCCGGGCAGGTAGGTACACAGATAACATCTTGCTCTTCCAAAAGCATAATGTGAACACCCTCTGTATATGTGGCACGCATCTTATTAGCACCCCCTCAGACCTGGTGGCACATGTCATCACCGTCCCTCATCCTCTGGCTCATGGGTGTCCCTTTCACCAACACAGCCCTTTACATTTGCATGATCCTGTCCCCCACCCACAAGTGTCGGCAACACCATCCCCTACTAACCCCTGGCTACACATGTGGCTGTTCTCCTGCTAATCTCTCACATCCCACACCTGTTTTTGCAATGTCTGTCCCAATTTTAATCACCGCTGAGCACGGATTGTCCCTTGGTGAGCTAACAATCACATTGCTGCGTGTGCTTGGGAGTGCCCCAGCAAAGCCTATTATCAGTAGTTGCAGTAGGATTATTAGCTATGCAGCACACGTACAGGGCTCGGCCAAGCACACATTGCATGTGGGGTGCATGTACCACACAGGTGTACATTGTTGCACTGACTAAACCAAGCTGTGCTGTGTATGCTTTCCCACAACCCAGGTGACTACACCATCATGGAGTCACCTGGAGAGGAGGATGTGTCAGTGCCCCAGGACGGGGGGGGGAAGCCCGAGCCAACAATGTCGGGGGACACCACCAGCGAGGGTGATCGCACACCTGGGTCCAGTGTGCTTGCTGAGGGGGATGACACGCCCCTGGACCCAATAGCCACAGTGGAGGACAGCTGCAGCACCCAACAGGCTCAAGCAGGTGGTGACATGGAGGGGACTCACCATCCCAGGCAGGCCCCAGGGACAGCAGCCCCACCTCCCACCAGCATGGCAACCATACTTACCGAGCTACGTGCCCACAGTGAGTCAGCAAGACGTGATGCCGAAGGTGGGTAAGTGCATACACAGGGATCCCCATGGGGGTTGGCCGGAGATCCACAAGGAGACTGCATGTTGGCAACATAGCACATTAATACCTATGTTGGGGGGGTATGTTGGGTGCCGTGTGCATTCCACCCCTCTGTAGCATGACGTGTCAAGGGTCAGCATGTGTGAGGGGCTCAGGCCTACGCACGCTGTGCATTGACGGATACCCAAAGCAAGCGCACAGCAGAAACCACCGATACAAGACTATCCAGGCCCCCTACGTGATAGACACCACTCCATGGGTAGTGATATGCAGCACAGTGTCTATACATAATCAGCAATGTGTGCCAGCAGTATTGAGAGGCCGGCTCCCTAGATATATGCATGTGTGTCCCATGAACCCTCACGCCTCCTCACCTATGTCAGATGGACACTGTGCAGATCGCACATTGACAGATCAGACTGCGACACAGGCATATGTGAGATCGGTGTGTCTCATGACCCATCATCAGGACCCATTACATGCATGAGAATGGCTCATGGGATGCACAGATCTGACCATGGTCATGTGTTGCAATTTGTGCCATGCATGAGTGTTTGACAGACTGATCTGGTGGCATTTGCCTGACATGTGTATGTGTGACGGTTGGCTCTGAAGGAGGTATCTCACATATCACGGTGTCTTCCACCCATAGGCACTTGTCAGGCGCTGGTGCAAATATACCGTGATCTGTTGGCAAACACGGTGGAGATACACCAGCTGCGGACAACAGCTGAAACCATAGCGGGGGTGCAACTCCAGATTGCCAATGCCCTGGAGGCCATAGCGGCCAGATTACTGCATCTAGCACCGGCACCGGAGGCTGCACCAGCGGCCCAGCAACAGAGGGGTGGGTTGGGGCGTGGGCGACGTGGACGGCCACGCCGGATGTGAGCAACAGAAATAAAACATACTTAACTATGACATCCTATGTGTTTGTTTCCAATATGTGGCACTATGTTCCCCCACGTAGCCTGCACCTCATGTTGTCTCCCTGCCCACATGTGCCTCACCATGCCCCTCAGTGGTGGGGTGTCTGTACTGCCAGCTATCAGCACACAGAGGTCATAACATGCCCTGTGTGTCATGGACTGTGGCAGGTCCCAGCCCCAGGACCTCAGCATGGGGGTATACCCATCCTCCCCTGTTGCACAGGGCAATGTTCATGATGGTACATGTCTGGTTTTGGGATCTGACACCGTCTCCCACCCCATATACCCTCTCAACAGTGGACACACATGTGTGACCATTCTCCCTGCCCGCACCACAGCCTACGTGGCTGCCCGCCCACATAGGCTCGCATGTGGCACAGGCAGACAAGGGTGGCTTGCGTCGGTCGGCTGCTCATCCTTTGCAAGCGCTTGTAGTCACCCACCACCCATCCCTGTGACATGCATTGGCCCAGGCCGCCCTCAACAGCTATCCCCCTGAGCAGCTCCTGGGTTCAGCAGTACATCTTACCCTCCATGCAAAAAACTTGCTGCTTGCCGGTTCCGCTATTGGCACACAAGCATGGTGCATCAGATATGGTTCCCACACATTGCACACAGCATGAACGTGACCAGGTACTTTAGGACATGCTCCACATTGGCACATCACAGGGTCAACCTTGGACTCACACTCCTACGCAAATGACCAGCCCCCACAACTGCATGTGGAGACAGTCCATGTATGATACCCATGTCTAACTTGCATACACATACCTATCTACACACATGTCCCATGCTTACGTGCATAGTCTGTAAGGGCGACACATGACCATTAGGATGTTTTTGACAAACTGTATTTAGAAAAGTTTTAAAACGTTACATAAACATATGCACATATTTACATTGCAACATAAACTTTCCCATACTGGGTCAAACCAGGGTCCACCACGCGCAGTGTCCTATTTCCAACAATGGACAGTCTATGTGTTACCAACCCAGCTGTTGTGTCGGCTCACAGAACACAAGACAGCACAGGACACGTGTGTGGGCATCACAGGGGCCATCACACGCTCCTGGGACGCCCATCAGGGGATGGCCGGCGACCGAGCAAATGCTCCATCTCCGAAGCCATCCACTGAATGGACTCTGCCAGCCACCGGTTTGTGTGCTCAAGGTAATGGAGGCGTTGCTCCACGCCATCCATGACCACATATAGGTTGTGCATGCACCTGCCACACACACACACATGGTGTCAGGTGTCTGTGTGGTGGCATGTGCATGTAACCTGTGTGTGGCCATGGGTGGTGTTAGCACACCCAGGCGTCCACCATCGCCTACCACATGCGGAGGCTGGCAGGGACCCACAGTGTCCTGTGCTGTCCTGTGATACCTCCCACCCTCCCCCCATTTCCAATTTCCTTCAGTATCAAAGTTGTCATCCAGCTAAGCTAAAAAACAACCTTCCCATTGGTCAATTCCTCCAATTGAGAAGGATTTGCAGTTCTGTGGGGGAGTTTAAGATTAAATCTGGAGAGCTGTGAGAACATTTTCAGACCAAGGGATATCCAGAATGAACTATAACAAAGGTGTATATAGAGGGGATTATATGCCCAGCATTCTCTATTGCTTTCGCACCAGAGGAAAGAAGAACAATGGGTGACATGTGTCCTTGTCTTATTGTGTGAAGGCTATGAATAGGAGGAGGATTCTTCTAAAACACTGGGACATGATATCTTTGATCACTGGTTTCCAACCCTCCCCTTTGATGGATTTTAGAGCAAAGATTAAGTAATTAAAGATCAGGGTTGGATACAACTGCAAACCCCCAGGATTGGTCACTATACATGTAATTGTTGTAAATGTGGAGCCCAATTCCGGTAGGGGCATGTCCGGGCACTATGGATTGCCCCAAGCAAAACAGGCCCATTTGGACTCGATTCTGGACCCTGGGAACAAAACGTTCCTGCAGTAGTCAGAATTGAGCCTTAGGACAGCCTGGCATGCCCCTTCCACCTGCGGGGACATCCTCCCCATAGGCACTCCCAACTCTGGCATTCCCAGCCCCCTATTTCCTCGCCTCCTGACCCAAGCCTGGCCTGCCATGGTCTGGATCGTGCAGCAGGGACCCCCCGCACTCGGTCCCGATCGTAGCAAAAGTGCTGCTTATTCCATCTTTGAGGTGGATGCACAGGATGTATAGGGAGAATTGGGCCTCAATGGCTTGCAGGGCTGCATAGTCTGCCAGGACGTGCAGCCCTGCAACCCGCATTTCAGAATAGGGCCCATTGTGTGCAAATGATTGTGGGATCTGAATGGACTTAACTATTGTCTGGTAAGATATATCACTTGAAGCAGTCAAACACTTGCAATTCCTGTTTGTGATATATATATGATATAATATGAGTGTCCAAAGCTCAATATTGGTCATACTAGCAGACCGGTGAAAACTAGACTGCTGGTACACCAGTGTAAGAATCAGGTCACCACAGCACCTATCATGGCTGACTGTATAAGAACGACCACACATTTATATCTTTGAAATAGAGAGCTCCAGAAGAGTTATGGAATGACATCAAGAAGGTTGTGTTGGAAGAAAGCGAGAAGTCTCTACAAAAGGTGAAAAAGAAAAAAACGGCCAAAATGGATGACGGAAGAAACTCTGAAAATTGCCCAGAAATGCAGAGAAGCTAAAACCAGAGGAGAAAGAAAGACAATCGCAGAACTCAACAGAGATTTCCAACGTGCAGCAAGACAGGACAAGGAAAAGTATTACAACGACACATGCAAGGAAATAGAAGCAGAAACTATTAGAGGAAGAACAAGATCGGCTTTCCTAAAGCTACTAGAGTTAAAGAAAAAGTTCCAGCCTCGAATTGGAATGTTACAAGATGCTCAAGGTTCTATGTTGAATGATGCTGAGAAGATCAAGAAAAGGTGGAAGGACCAACAGTCGTTTCAACCTGTACTTTATAGAAACATTGAAACATAGAAACATAGAAACATGATGACAGAAAAAGACCACATGGCCTATCTAGTCTGTCCTTCCATATCAACAACTACAACAGTCCACTTTTTACCTTTAGAGATCCTCTGTGTTGGTCCCATGCTTTTTTGAATTCAGTTACTGTCCTCATCTCTACCACCTCCACTGGGAGACTATTCCATGGATCCACTACTCTTTCCGTAAAGAAATATTTCTGCATATCACTCCTGAATCTATCTCCCTTCACTCTCATCCCATGTCCCCTCGTAGAAGAACTTGCTTTCAATTGAAAGAGGCTCTCTCCCTGAACATTTATGCCACGGAGGTATTTAAACATCTCAATCATATCACCTCTATCCCGCCTTTCCTCTAAGGTGTACATATTAAGATCCTTAAGTCTGTCCTCATATGCTTTATAATGAAGCCCACTAATCAATTTAGTAGCCACCCTCTGCACCGACTCCATCCTGTTCACATCCTTTTGAAGGTGCGGTCTCCAGAATTGCACACTATACTCCAAATGAAGTCGCACCAAAGACTTATACAGAGGCATTATCACCTCCTTTTTTCTGCTAGCCATTCCTCTCCATATGCACCCAAGCATCCTTCTAGCTTTTGCCGTCACCTTTTCTACCTGTTTAGCTACTTTAAGATCATCAGACACAACCACGCCTAGGTCCCGCTCTTCTTTAGTGGACAAAAGTACTTCACCTCCTATACTGTATTGCTCCCTTGGATTGCTGCAGCCCAAATGCATGACCTCACATTTTTTAACATTAAATCCCAGCTGCCAAATTCTAGACCATTCTTCAAGCTTAGCTAGATCCCTCCTCATGTTATCTACACCTTCCTGGGTGTCTACTCTATTGTAGATTTTGGTATCATCTGCAAAGAGGCAAACCTTACCCGACAGCCCTTCCGCTATATCACTAACAAAGATGTTAAAAAGAATCGGACCAAGGACAGATCCCTGGGGCACACCACTGGTAACATCCTTCTCCTCAGAGTGAGCTCCATTTGGGGTTGCCTAGAAAAGCAAAGTGACAAATGTGGTCTTTTATGACTACAAGAAGGAATTGTAGATTCTGATCCTGTTGAAATTGTAATGATCATCTAGCTTCGGCACTCGAATGAATGTGATTTGTTTCTGACAATCATCTTGTTCTCTCGCTCTGGAGAGAATTGAGTTCTCTTGTGGCTTTTAACTATAATCTATCTGCCTGAAAGCTCTTAAAGGGGTTTTGGTTTTCATGTGTAAAAGCTAATTCTTTTTTTCTAAATTCCAAAGGGAAAATTTTTTGTGGTATTGTGCAAAGTTCTGTCAGTTAGAGTTCATTGTTTTTTGATCCAGCTACACATTCCCTGCTAGTTCTTTGAAGCCATTGACCTTATAAGGTGTTAGGTCCCTCTTTACCCATCCCAGCTCCCAACCACCCCATGTGAGCATTCTTGCTCTATAGGGCAACTCCCCAATTCACTATACACAGGGACTTAGAACAACCCTGTTAGAACACACTTAAAAGAGGTTAAGGACAGCTGAGGAACAGGCAGGGACTTTGGTAGGTCTCTCTCATTTACTTAACAGGCATCGAAGCTCCTCCAGCTTAACAATGACTGGGAAAAATCATATTGCCAAAGCTGTTGCCCCCATTACAGCTTCTTCCTCTGTCCATAAAGATTCCAATGCCAATTGAAGGTCTGGTTCCATGTGCAGGATGCCTGCATGCTAAAGCTCTCACAAGTGCAGGAGCTCAGAGAAGAGGAGGTGAGGCTGAGGAGCATTCAAGACAGTTAGAATTACGTTGATGAGATGCTTCCTGAAACATCCAAGGTCTCCAGCAGAGATGAAGATGGGAGCCTACAAAATGACAAAAGTTGGACATGAGTCACCAGGGCCTGCAGAATCACAATCCAACTCCTCCAGCCCTTGAACTAAAGAACCAGTATGCTGTCCTGGAAGTGGAGGAGGTGAAAGCATCTCAGGAAAGGGAAGAAGCAGAGCTCGAACACTCCAAAGGTGCAGAATTAGTCACCATGAGGAAGCGAAAGGTAGTAGTGGTTACTGACTCTCTTCTGAGGGGTACTGAGGCGTTAATCTGTCAACAGACTTGATGTCCAGAGAGGTCTGCTGTCTGCCAGGTGCCAAAATCGGAGATGTAATGGAGAGTTTGCCTAGTGAGTATTATACGATGTTGCTCATTCATATTGGCACAAATGGTACTGCCAGGTATCCCTCTGTGTGTATGAAAAGTGACTTCATGGCTCTGGGACAGAGGGTGAAGCAGATAGGTGTGCAGGTGGTATTCTCTTCAATCCTCCCTTGTTCATGGTAAAAGGTGAAGCAGAGAAGCTTGCATCCTGGAGATAAATGCATGGCTGAATGGATGTTGTCATTGAAATGATGTTCCAAGGGCTACAGAGCAGAGATGGCATCCATCTACCCAAGAAGGGTCGACATGTCTTCAGTAGCAGATTGGCTAACCAACTGAAGAGGGTTATAAACTATATTTGTTGGGGATGGGTGAGGAAAGCTCTCAGATATGTGAAAGCCCCCAGTCAAGTGAAACATTAAATTCCTCTATAGCAATGGGTAAAAGAGGCAACATCTGGAGAGCGGTCTGTATAAATGCTGCTAGCATGGGAAATAAGATCCAGGATGTTGAGGTTTTAATAGAAGAGACTGACTTAGATTTAGTGGTGGTTACACAGATATGGTTCATGGACAACCATGACTGGGATGTAATTATACCAGGCTATACTTTATTCAGGAAGGATAGGACGGGAAGAAGGGGAGGAGGAGTGGCACTATATGTAAAAAAATAATATTAAAGCTATAGAATTACAGGGCTTAAAAGGGAGAGAGGAGGCACTGTGGGTTAAACTAGAAAGAGGGAAAGAGAAATCTATTTGCACTGGCATGATATACAAACTCCACTCACAGGAAGAAGAAGTGGATGGAGATTTAATTGAAGACATACACAGCATTGACAGGAAAGTGGAAGTGCTACTGATAGGTGATTTTAATGTGCCAGATGTTGATTGGCACATCCCTGCTTCGGTGTCATCTAGAAGTAAGAAGATCTTGGATTCTCTATAGGGAGAACTATTCAGGCAACTGGTAACAGAACCCACATGTGAAGGGGCCATACTGGACTTGGTGCTAACCAATGGTGAAAGTGTTTCTGATGTTATAGTGGGGGATCATCTCACATCCAGTGATCACCAGATCGTGTGGTTCAGTATTAGGACTAGAACTAATAAAATCCATTCAAAAGTGAAGGTCTTAGACTTTAGGAAAACTAACTTTGCCAAGCTGGGCCAATACCTCAAGAAGTCGTTAGCAGGATGGGAACAGCTAGGGGATGTAGAAAAACAGTGGGTAAAACTGAAAGGGGATAATTTAAGGGTAACCAACCTTTTTGTTAGAAAGGTAAAAAAAGGTAAAAGGAAAAGGAAACCGCTATGGTTCTCAAAAGAAGTAGCTGAGAAGGTGAAGAAAAAGGGAGAGGCCTTCATGAAATACAAGAGATCACAGAGAGAGGAAGATAGGCATCTATATTTTGAAAAACTTCGAGAAGCTAGCAAAGTAGTCAGGAAACAAAGATACAAAAAGAAGAAAAAGCCAATGCAATATAATGTGGGGATAAGACATTTTTCAGATATGTTAGTGAGAGAAGGAAGAGCGAAAGTAGTATGATCAGACTCAGGAGAAGGGAAGGAATAAGTAGACTTTGATGAGGATAAAGCGGAATTTCTTAAGAAATATTTCTGTTCTGCATTCACAGATGAAGGGCCAGGAGCAGGACCTCAGAAAACACCCACAAATACGAACAGAAGCAACGGGGATCTCAAACAATTTTCAGAAGACAGTGTTCATGAGGAACTAGATAAACTAATCGGATTCCATCCGAGAATACTGGAGGAACTTGGAGACGTTCTAGCAGCTCCACTGACTGATCTTTTCAGTGCCTCTTTGGAGTTGGGAGTGTTGCCAGAGGACTGGAGAGAGGCACATGTGGTCCCTTTCTACAAAAGCAGAAGTATGGATGTGGTTGAAAACTACAGGCCGGTTAGTTTAATCACTGTAATGAGAAACACTGCTAAAGAGAAAATAGGGAAGTTTCTGGAGTCCAGCAGATTACAGGATCGGAGGCAGCATTGATTCACCAGAGGCAGGTCTTGTCAGACAAATCTGATTGATTTTTTTGACTGCATGACCAGGGAGTTGGACCAAGGGAGAGCCCTTGATGTGGTGTACTTAGATTTCAGTAAAGCCTTTGACACTGTTCCACACAGGTGACTTATAAACAAACTGAGCACTCTAGGGATGGACCCTAAAGTTACTGATTGGGTTAGAAATTGGTTGAGTGGAAAGCGACAAAGGGTACAGGTAAATGGAGTTCACTTTGAGGAGTGCCACAATGATCTCTCCTTGGTCCGATTTTTATAAACATCTTTGTTAGTAGTATTGCAGAAGGGCAATCTGGTAAGGTTTGTCTTTTTGTGGATGATACCAAAATCTGCAGTAGACATCCAGGAAGGAGTCGGTAACATGAGGAGGGATCTAGCTAAGCTTGAAGAATGGCTGAGAATTTGGCAGCTGAAATGTAATGCTAAAAAATGTAGGGTCATGCATTTGGTCTGCAAAAATCCAAGGGAGCGGATGAAATGCTTCTGTCCATGAAAGAAAAGCGGGACCTGGGCACGATTGTGTCTGACAATTTTAAAGTAGAAAAGGCAACAGCGAAAGCTAGAAGGATGCTTCTCTGCAAAGGGAGAGGAATGGCCAGCAGAAAAAAGGAGATGATAGTGCCTCTGTATAAGTCTTTGGTGTGACCTCATTTGGTTATTGTGTGCAATTCTGGAGACTAAACCTCCAAAAGGGATATAAACAGGATGGAGTTGGTTCAGAGGGCGGCTATTAAAATGGTTAATGGTCTTCGTTATAAAGCATATGAGGACAGACTTAAAGATCTTAATATGTATACTTTAGAGGAAAGGCAGGATAGAGGAGATATGATAGAGATGTTTAAATCCCTCCGTGGCATAAATGCAGAGGAGGAGAGCCTCTTTCAATTGAAAGCAAGCTCTACTATGTGGAGACATAGGATGAGGGTGAAAGGCGATAGACTCAGGAGTAATATGCGGAAATATTTCTTTATGAAAAGATTGGTAGATGCCTGGAATAGTCTCCCAGTGGCATTGGTAGAGATGAGGTCAGTATCTGAATTCAAAAAAGCATGGGACAAACACAGAGGATCTCTAAAGAAAAAAGGGGCTATTGTAGTAGTTGATATGGAAAGACAGATTAGATAGTCCATGTGGTCTTTTTCTGTCGTTATGTTTCTATGTTTCTGTCTATAGCCATATAGTGGAAAATCCAACAAAACAAAGAGAATGAGTCTTCAAAAGACAATGTGAAACAGAAAAACAGGTACACACAAGACACAAAAAAGTCCAGTAATACATTTTATTCCAAAGATGTGTAAAACACCTGACTCAGCTGCGTTTCAGCAAACTCGCCTGCATCAGGGGTCAAAATGGATAATCAAAAAATGCTATTATCGCAGTAAAATGACTGCTCATGGAATGAATCATGAGCGGGTCATTCTGTGATAATAAAATTGTTTCAATTACCCATTTTGAGCCCTGATGCAAGCAAGTTTGCCAAAACTCAGCTGAGTAGGATCTTTTCCACTCTTTTGGAATAAAATGTATTATGGGACTTTTTGCACCTTGTGTCCACCTCCATTTCCTGGTTTTCTGGTTCACATAGTTCTATAGTGTCAGGAGAAAACCTACTCCTATATTTGCAGGTCTTAGGTTGAAGTGACAGTACCAAATCTCCTTGTTGCAAGCCAGAAGGCATCACCTATCATTTAGTGCCTATGTATACTTTAGCTATCTACGTTGATTGAGCATCCTTCACTTGAATATCAGTATCATCTAGGTGAGATTGCAAGTCAATTCCACACCACAATGCGATGGCAGCAGTGCAGAGGTTCCCAAATTGTGGACTGTGAGTGGGGAGGTAGAGCAGCACAGATAAAGCACTGCACAGCTGCACCCTTCATTAATCCCATCTCAGCGAAAGGGTGGCTTGTGAAGGTGAGGTGCAGGTGGAACAAGCAGACAGGGATCTGAGACTGGGGGGTACCCAGAGAAACCAGTGATCCAGGGACTTTGGTGGAGGGGCAGCCTGCCCATGCAGGACCGACTCTTCCTTGGGGGGGGGGGGGGAGGATGCTCAGGCAATTGAAGCACACATGAAAGGCTAACCCACAGAAGCGGCCCAGCACTCAGGCTAAAGTTTGGAGCAGAACAGAAAGACCATGGAGGCCTTGAGCAGCCCTTCTGCACCCCTGCTCATGGAAGAAATGGGCAAGTATTTAGCAAAAAGCATGACAGCTGTGTTGGAAGATAAACTGGCAAAGTTCCAGTCCAGACTGGACGAGGTAAAAGAGACACTATCGTCCCACATGAGACAAATCTCAGAAAACACACAGTGCATATATATGGACACAGTGGTGGAGGTGCTGCAGACTCAGCTGGTCCAGCTAAACAGAAGAATGGGAGGTTGGAAGAGCAGATAGAGGACCAAGAGAACAGAAGCCAGAAAAACAATTTAAGGTTAGTTGGAATGGACGAGAGCATTGGAGATAAAGAACTATTGCACTTCTGCAGGTCAGATAGGACCACGCAGGCAGGACAACTTGACCCAGGCCAGTGATTTTCAAGGTCCTGAACTATGTCAGTAAGATGGCAATCTTAGCCGCCTTTTGCAAACAAAGGACTTTTGAGCTGAGTGGATAGAAGATTCTGCTTTTCCAGGACTACACTGTGCAGGTAGCGAGAAAGAGAAATCAGATCACCCCATATTGCTCCCATCTGTTTGAGAAAGCAGTACACTTCAGTCTGCAATACCTTGCCAAACTGAAAGTTTTCTATGAGGGTACAACAAAAACGTTTGAAAGGAAGGAGGACAATGCCTTTGTGGAGAAAGTAGAGAGGAAAACCACACTCTTAGTGTCTGCTGCTGTTTGTTGATCAATGCTGGCTGGAGCCCCGCAGATGAGGGGTTCACCAAAGCAGCACGGTACCACGTGAACAGAAGAAATCCAGTACTAATTTGTGGTATCAAAGAAGGAGATCTTTATTTCACACAATATGTTGGGCGTTTGGGCAAATTGTTTAAAGTTGCCCCGCAGATGAGGGACATTGTGATAATGAATAGGGACTATTGGATCTCCTGTGGGGCTCCTCTAGGGCTAATAGGACTTCCTTGTTCAACTGCTGTGCTCTGGAGGGAGGGGGAGGGTTGATGTTTCCATATTCAAATGTTCAGTTGATGTTAAATTGTTTAAGTGGTTAATTTTTGAGGGATGGGGTGGCTGGTGTCACTCCCCTCCCCCTCGGTGGAGTCATGGTGGGAGGAAGATCCTGTGGGATCATTCTACTGAGTGATGTTTGGGTTGTGGACTTGCAGGTCTTCGAGCTGGAAAGGGATGTTTATTTATTTATTTTATTTTATTTATTTATTTAACAGTTTTTATATACCGTCTTTCTTCAAGTCAAGATGGTTTACAGTGAACATAACGTGACTGTGTTTCAACTGTTTACATAGAACAGAACTTTTTAACATGAGTAACATGGCAAAGACAGATAACTTTTGTACATAAGTATTTGTCATGAACAAGAACTATTTACATATTTATTTACAAGAGAGATTACGGAGGGGTCGTCGGGATAATGAGTTAGGTAAGGTGTAATGGGAGGGTGAAGTAGGGGAGAATGGATATTAAGGGAAGGTTAAGGTGGGAGGGAAAAGTGTTCTTGGAAGAGGTGGGTTTTTAGCCTCTTCCGGAATTCGGCATGGTCAGAGCAGTTCTGAAGTTCTCCTGGTAGAGCATTCCATAATGAGGGGGCATAAAGGGAAAATGCCCTGTTACAGGTAGTTTGTTTGCATGTTCTCTTATTTGTTGATATAATCAGAAGGTTTTTAGTGTTAGTGCAGCATAATCTATTGTTATTGGGATTGGATAGGAGCAAGGAAAGGCATGGGACTGACTCGTTAAGCATGATTTTATGTATGAGGGTGATTACTTTGAATTTTATTCTGGATAGCATGGGAAGCCAATGGAGATCATGGAGGATTGGCATTATGTGTGAACATCTAGGGTTATTTGTGATAAGATGGGCTATTGTGTTCTGTGCCATTTGGATGAGGTGTATGCTGTTTTTAGGAAGGCCCTGATAGATGAGATTGCAGTAGTCGAGGGATGGGGTAATGAGAGCCTGGCAGACAGTACGAAAAAAGTCAGGCTTTAAGAGGGGTTGGAGGTTCCGAAGAGTTCGTAGTTTTGCATATATTATGTTTGAGGTTCTTTTTATTTGTTCATTGAATGTGAGGTTCTGGTCGAAGATAAGACCAAAATATTTAACTTGATTTTTGATGGGGAGGGTGAATTCACCGAGAGTGAGCATTGTTGGTGGAGTATAGGAAGTGTTGGTGAATATTTGAAGAGCTTCAGTTTTAGATTGGTTGATTAAAAGATTATGATGCGTGAGCCAAATCCTTAAGTTTGTGAGCCATTTGCTTATGTTGGAGAAGTAAGGGTTTGTTATATCAAATGACATGAAGCACATAATGTCATCCGCATATAATTGGTAATGGATTCCATAGTTTTGGAAAATCTTGCAAATGGGCTGAAGTAAAATGTTAAAAAGAAGTGCGGATAAACTGGATCCTGGGGGACTCCCTGTTTTAGAATGAAGGGTTGTGAAGTGTTTAATTACCTATGTGGACCTGTTGTGTTCTGCTTTCTAAGTAAGAGTGGAACCATTTTAGGGGTGTGTCCCTCAGTCCTATTTCGTGGAGTCTATCTAAGAGTTGGTGGTGGGGAAGAGAGTCAAAGATTGAGGATATATCGAGAAATATGAGTAGACATACTTGGGTAGGGTTCTGAGTGTATAAGGTCACTGAGTCTAGGAGTGAGGGTATAAGAGTTTCAACTCCGTGGTTCTTTTTGAAGCCGTGTTGGAATGGGTCGAGGGGGGAGTGATCATCTATGAAATTCTGAAGTTGAGTCTATTGGGAGATGGGCTGGAGTGGGGAGGGTGCCTGCTAACTGGTTTAAGTGACACATGTACTGCCCAACATTGCAACTGCTTGAAGGCTTGGGTAGTGGGCAGGGGGTATGGGTGGAAGGGTCCTACCTGGGTCAATATGGAATGGCAGGAGGTAGATAGATTGAATGAGAGTGGATGGTTTGTGAACGAGAGCATGGGCAAGAGAGGGGTGGGGGGAGGGCGGATTTGGATGGGACCTTTGGAAAGGCAGAACTAGAGCTATCCACTAGTGGATAGGCACACAAGGTGGAGTAAGCCTACTGCGAGCCTCACAGGGTTGAGTATCCTTAGTTGAGAGAGAGAATGGCAGGGGAAAGATATGATTGAAGATTTGAGCAACAGGATGTGGGATAATGGCTGAGTTACACTTGATCACATTGAATGTGGATGGCATTCATTCACCAGTGGAATACTTACAGAAGGCCAAGGCTGACATTGCATTCCTGCAGGAAACCCACTTGAGTGCCATAGAGCATAAGAAACTGCGCAGATACTGGGTTGGGGAAGTTCACTCATCTGCTTTTAATGGGCAGCAGAGGGGCATAGCGATCCTCCTCAAGAAGGGCCTGGGCTTCCAAACACATAAAGTGCTCGATAGTGAGGATAGATACATCATAGTCTTGCGGAAGATTGGGGAACACAATTTAATGCTATGTAATGTTACCGCACCTAATGATTACTCACATTCTTTCTTCACTAACATAGTGGTGCAAGGGTAAGAGTATGCGGATTACAAGCTGATCATGGGGGGAGACCTGAATATTGTGGTTAACCTACAACTAGATTGCAAACCCAGTAGGTGGGCACATAAGGAACACTTTGAGAGAGGGGTGAATTTCCTCCTGACTAAGTTGAGGCTGACTGATGAGTGGAGATAATTACATCCCTGGGAAGAGGACTTCATGTTCTACTCAGTTCCACACCACATGTATTCCAGGCTTGATTACTAGCAACTTGATGCTTCTGTCACAGAGAAGTTGACGGCAATACAGGTAGAACCTAATATGATCTCAGACCACTTAGCTGTGTCTATGGAGATAGAACGAGTCAAGGACGGGATAGACTTCCTTTGGAGAATGCTCCCAGGGTTTTAGTTGGTCAAAAGCTTTAAAGAAGCAGTTTGTAAAGCTAGGGTCGAGTATGAGGGGAATAATAAAGGCTCCATCAGCTCCTCGGTGACATACTGGGGGTAGATCATGGCCTTTGTCACTGCAATGAAAAGAAGAATGGAAGGGAAGTTGAAGGAACTCACAGCAGCTTTGGGGGAATTCCATAAAATAAAAGATAGGCAAGGAAAACATGGGAATGGCATTGCTAATAGAAGGCAAGATGCAAGGAAAACCAACCAATGGAGAATGACCACAGTTGAGACCCTCAAATATTCTTTAAGGTGTGCTTTATTAAGGATCCGACTCTGTCAAGTTTCAGCAAATCACGCCAGGGGTCTGAAGCAAGTTCTGTATCAGATATGTAAATATGTACAAAATATGCAAGCAGCATGTTATGTAAACACTGTAATAAAAAAAACACTGTATGTGCTTAGTGCACTCATATGGTGGTCTTTGGATTATGGTATTTAAATAACACCCTGCTTGCACATTTTGCATCTCTTTGACTGCATTTATGAGGACCTGCTAACCAGATAAATCCCACTGAGAAGAATATTCAGCAGCTCTAACCAGACAGTGCTACTGAATATCAGGGATGTGCATTCATGTGAGATGCAATGGGATATAGCAACATTTCCTATGTATTTTCATACCATTTTTAATCTGAATGCAGCATTAAAATATCCAAAATTCTGTTTTGTTTTGTGTTTTTGCTCTCTAATGGCATTATGGCCCAGGCAGACTGACTTCAAGACAGTATCTATTGAGTGAAAAGACAGGTGTCTTGCAGGAAGAGCTAATATGTCTCCATGTGGCATGGATCTAGCCAGCCTGTTCATAACTGTGTCTTCTATTGGTGGTGATCTTTGCTCCTGTTTCATGATTGGTCCAAAGTTTGTTTAGTCTGGCACTCTGTGCAAAACCCTTCTTGGATTTTTTTCGCCTTGCGAGTCTACTGGCTCCTGCTTTGGAAATTTAATCCAACTAACACAATTCCATTACAGAGAAATGTAACTACAAAAACCCAAAGTAAAGGACACATTTACCTTTCCTTACCTTTCAAAAATGTTTCCAGTTGTAAAGGATCCACAAAAACATATTTAACACCATGAAAGGTTATCAAAAATGTACACGGAAACTGCAGAAAAAAAATGGCTCCCACAGTCTAAATATGAGATTTTAGCTGAAAGAAATTCCTTCTGCATACCTGTGTGACTACAAAAATCAGAAAGGTTCCAGTTTCTTTTTAAGGTAAGGCTTCAAGATGGATGCTTTGTCTCCTTCATTAGACAACATTACCACTAAGGTAGTTCTACAGGGGATTTCTTCCTGTAAAGACTCAAAGAATTTAGAAATATCTAACTCACTAGGTAAGTCCCCGTCAGCCTGAAGCTCACCCATGGCAACATTAACCAATTTATTAGGCAAATAGTAACAATGAGCAATAATCAAATTGTTTGAATAAGGAAACAATAAAGGGAATAATTTTATTTATTCAACATGTCTTACATACTGCCTTTCATGATATCAAGGCAGTTTACATTGAACAGGGCATTATAACTTGGAGATAACTATTTTACAGGGAACATGGGCTATGGAGGGTTAAGTGGCTTGCCCAAGACCACAAAGAGCACCTGTGGGACTAGAAACCCCAGTCCTTCTGGCCCAAGGTTGCTGTCCTCTAGTGGGATTTGAACCCCTGACCTTCCAGCCTGAAGTACTGTGCCCCAACTACTAGGCCACTCCTCCACTCCACTAATTTTAGAAGCCCTATTTGTGCTTTTGATGTCTGAAAATGGGCATAGAGACATCTCCAAAGCCATTTTAGAAGCTGGCTCTGGGCACATCCAAGTCTGAATGGATCATGGCCAAGGCATTCCCAGGAACCTAGATGTCGCCGTCTCATCTCAGAAACATCATGGAGGTCTGGTATTGTATCCAAGTTTAGACCTACTCCAGGCACAAACAGTGCTTCTTTTAGTTGAAAAACATCCAGAGGGTGTAGAGAAGAAAGCACTCTATCATCCCCAGTACTCAGCACAATATAAACGGTAGCAACAGTGGGATCTGATCCCTAGCTGCCCTGTCACTACTCTAACCACAAGATTATCCTAGATTCTGAAATATGGCTCCAGGGTCATCTATGTAGAAGCCCCTGTAGTTGTCCATATTGGGCACGTCCATGTTTGTGGAATTGTGTCTACCCCTGGATGTGCCTGCTTTTCATTTCAGACAGTCTGGCTTAGACATCCCAGACTGCATTTGGACGTCCCTTCTAAAATTCCTCTCTACGTCTCTTTGAAATATTTTATAGGAAAAATAACAGAAGACAAATGCTATGTCCTAGAAAAATTAAGGGTCCCTTTTGCTTACACTTAGGGGACTGTCTACTAAGCCACGCTAGGTGTTAACATGGTGGTAGCATGGGAACAGCACACTGTGGTAGCAGCCAGCGTGAGCCAACTGCAGAATGTGCAGTGATTTCCTGTGCTATCTGCAGACTACACATTAGTCATGCGAGTGGGCAGGGTAAGTGAGCAGAGTAGGCTATGTCTCCAACGTGCGGTTACTGCAAGCATTGAAAACATGCGGTAACCACATTCTTCACAGACATCATGAGTGCTATTAACGCCACCTCAATAGATGGCGCTAACTGCATCCACTGTGCTGCCACACCATGATCTCTGCACTTTGACTGCATTATCTGCTGGGGAAATGCTGTGCACGCTCCCAGCAGATAAAGTGTGTCTTTTTCTGCTAATGTGGCACTATTTGCACTAAATGTGCCACGTTAGCTGCAAAGCTCTGTTGCACCTTAGTAGATGGACTCCTTTGTTCAAGATATCTGCTGTTGCCAATTGTATTTCTGAGTGCTATTAAAAGGGGCCCTAAGGAATCTTAAGGCCCTACTCTGCAATAAGTTCTACAATATTTCCAATTGACTGTGTAATATTAGAGGTCCCCACATTGTGAATAGAAATCAAGAGAGAATCAGTCTTATCCAGCCGCTGTTCAAAGCTATGAATTTTCATATCTTGATCTTTTAACTTAGTCACAGACTCTTGCGAAAATATGGCAACCTGATCTAG
>CM066036.1:589648222-589665722 GCA_033557465.1 Ichthyophis bannanicus | reverse complement strand
TGCCTAGCCCTGTGCGAGCGGTGCGGCCACAAAGGGCGCAAAAGCTTAAGGGGCGCATTTCGACTGTCTGCCGTTGCCTGCTGCCACCACCACTTTTTCTTCTCTCAGTGGCGGCAGGCAACGGCAGACATCTGAAATGCGCCCCTTAAGCCTTCTCACGGCATGCTAAGCACATCTGTCCTTCCCTGCTCTGACATGGGACAGATCTGCTTAGCGTGCCAGCAACTTACACAGCAGACATGCCTCTTCTCTCCCGCCGCGGGGGAGGGGGAGGTGCGCGCCCGTTGTACAAGTCGCACAGGGCGTGATTCAACCTTGGTATGGCTCTGCCAGGGTTCAATTCCCCTGGCACTCCTTGTGACTTTGGGCAAGTCACTTAACCATCCATTGCCTCGGAAGAAAGGCCTGGAAATCTACTTCCGGTCACACTGCCAAGAAAACCCAGGAACCTCTGGGTCATCAGGAGTTTGCATTGACTCGAAGGCACACATTGCATGTATTGGTTAAAATCAGAACCCCTATATATAATATTTGCTAGAGGTCAGCTGCTTTTCATATTTCCTGCCTTGCTAAAATACATTGTACAAACTAAAGCCATCTTAATCACTCAAACTATTTTGCAGTAATTTAATTGATGCACATGTGAATAGCAATATAATTGTATAACTGAGCTAAAAATATGGGACCTATACTGAAAGAAAACATTCAGCCCTACAAAGGAAAGGCACAAATTAAGATTGTGTAAGTTCTTCTGAAAAGAAAACTGGGAAATATTGTCTGCAGTAAAGGGTACCATTACTGGAATGTCAAGGAAGAGTTGAATGTGACATAGCTTAACATGGAGATCAAACTTGAGAGACATAAAAAAACTCTGTGTGAGGTGTTGTGGACAAGTGAGTGAAAAATAGAGATAGGGAAATAGTTAACCTTTAGAAGGCTTTAAAAATGAATTGAATAGTATGGCCTCCATATTAGTCCACTTATAGAGATAGAAAGAGAAGTCAACAGACAAGTGGCAGTATGTAATAGCTTTCCATCAGACTAACATCTCTGTGATTGGCTTTCTGGAGTTCCACTCCCATCAGGTCAGCTCTTTTGGCATGACCTGTTAAGGGAATTTAACTCTCAAAAGCTAGTTGAAAACTTCTTAAATAAGTCTAATATAAATGTATTATCTGTGAATTATTTCTTGATCTCTAATGTTGTAATGATCTGAAGAGTCTTGGGAGGACTGCATAGTTCATGCACTATAATACCTTTTTCTTACTGGTTTCTTTACAAGGCTTCACAACCTATTAAGACTCCAGTTTTTGCCAGGAGAAATACAATTACTAGAACTCCACTCAAAACATGAATAGAGCAATTCCTGCCCTGAAATATACAGGGAAATATTGTTAAGAACAGTTGAGGATAATAATTTGCAGAGTTTGGATTTGGGGAAAGATAACATTTCTGAGACGCAGTAACTGAGTTATGATTTATACTCCGAGAATGTAGCGAAGACTCAAATGTTTTGGCAAACGACAAGCCAAGAACATGGCCGACTGGCAGTATCAAGGAGGAAGCAGCAAGTGGATTTGCAGAACTGATGCCTAGATGAACAAAATTGAGTACAGAGGGACATGTTTTACTGTTAATCACAAGATATTTTATGGTAGCTCTTATTGAGGCAGGATGGATTTGATTTATAAATTGGGCAAAAGTTCCTTAGTGCTCTTTCCACATCTTTTAGTGTGCATACTTCTTTTTGTGCATGTTTTCACCTTGAACCAAGCAAGAGGGGAATTTTAAAAGGTCCGTCTAAGTGCAATCTGGGATGTCTAAGCCAGAACGTCTGAAAAAAACTGCAGGCACGTCCAGGTGCCAATGTGATTTCACAAACCTGGACATGCCCAATAGGGATGACTACAAGAGTGTCTACTTAAACATCTCCTGAACCATATGCTAGAGCTTGGACATCTAGAATGGAGTGGAGGAGTGGCCTAGTGGTTGGGGCAAGGTACTTCAGTTCGGGGGTTCAAATCCCACTAGAGGACAGCAACCTTGGGCCGGAAGGACTGGGGTTTCTAGTCCCACGGGTGCTCCTTGTGGTCTTGGGCAAGCCACTTAACCCTCCATAGCCCATGTTCCCTGTAAAATAGTTATCTCCAAGTTGTAATGCCCTGTTCAATGCAATTTCAGTTTGTTCAATGTAAACCGCACTGATGCAGAATAGTGTGGTATATAAGAGAATGTAAATAAATAGCATGGTTAGAGCAGTGGCTTAGGAACAGGGCAGCCAGGGTTCATATCCTGCTGCTGCTAGAGTTGAATTTGTGCTGAGTACTGGTGATGATAGAGTGCTTTCCTCTCTACACACTCGGGATATTTTTCAGCCTAAATGAGCACTGTTCAGATGCTTGCTCATCGCTATGCATGCCTTGGAGATGGTTTGAAGTTAGATGTGATACCGGGTGTCCATGACATTTCTGTAATCAAGTAGAGATGTCCTGGTTCATGGGAACTCCCTAAGATGCCTCCACAGTCCTGGGAATACCCCAGTTATGCCTCTGCTCAGAGTCTGACATCCCCAGAGCCGGCTTCTAAAATGCTTCTGCAGACATCTCTATGCCCATTTTCAGATATCCAAAGCATGAACAGGGCTTCTAAACTTTCACCCTTTATGTCCCAAGTGAGACTTGCTTTATGTCATTTTTGCAATTTGTGTATTTATTTTATTGGAAAATGGGAGAAATGGCAAGATTGTATATGGCCCTTGCATTTGGTTAATTTTTGCTGCACAGTTTAGTAGGAGCAGCTCTTTAACCTGGACACTGACAGCCCTGACTTTGCACTTTGGTTTTGTATGTGTGAAAATGTGTTCCAGGTTCAGGAATGTTATTATTTTTTCAGAATTATCTGAATGCATAATAAGAAGATAGCAGAGATGGACTTAAGCACTTTGTAACATCATTTTTTTTTCAACCAAACAAATGAATTCCATGGTTATATTAAGAGCTTGATTACAAAAGGGGCATGGCTGGGCCATCCGGACGCTCCCATGCAGGGTGTGCTCGTTAGGACCTGATTCTGTATGGCAGGAACAAAAATGTTCACGCAGCACACAAAAACGGGCCTGGCATGCCTGCAGAGATGTCCTCCTCACAGGCATCCCTGGCTCCCGTGGCTAAGACCCCCCTCTTCCTTGCCACCTGACCCACAGCGGGCCAGCCAGGGGCAGCCCTGGGGGGGGGGGGGTCCCCAGCCCCGATCGCCCCGCCGGTGCTGATTATACCACCTTTGAGGTGGAATAATCAGCATATCCCCTCTGACCATGCAGGAGATACAGGGCCGTGACCTGAATCAGCCACAGACGTCCTGCCGGCTTGACCTGCTCTTGCTCTGTCCAGACCTGCCCCC
Source organism: Ichthyophis bannanicus (assembly GCA_033557465.1). Classification (NCBI taxonomy): domain Eukaryota; kingdom Metazoa; phylum Chordata; class Amphibia; order Gymnophiona; family Ichthyophiidae; genus Ichthyophis; species Ichthyophis bannanicus. Next base: position 589,662,323 of record CM066036.1, on the reverse strand, counting down.
TCCCACCTCCTGCTGGCTCTCCCCATCCTGCTGCTCTAGCCGTGCGGGGAGAGCAGGAAGGTGAATAGGATCAGCACAGCTTGAGGGATGTGCAGCCCTGCAATCCATGACTCTGAATCGGGTCCTAAATCATCTAATTTCCAAACAGCTGAATATTATGGTGTGTCAAAGCATTAGTGCAAGCTAGTTTGGTCAAAATATATAGTTGTCTGTTTCTTGATTTTCTTTCCAGTATTCTGTCTGTAATCTCATTTGTTTTCTGAACTGGCCATTTTTACATTAATATAAGATTATATGATATAGATTAAGTGGTTTATTTTAGAAGCCTTAAATGTGTTTTGCATGTGGATGTATCAACACACACATATTCAAACTACATCGATGTGCAAAAAGCCATTTTAGAAGGGCCTGATTTTACATTTATCTTCCTTGATCACTTCCAAGTTACATGGGGGGGGGGAGGGGGGGAGTGTTGGGGGTATGGTCTGGGTGGGACAAAAACATGCACATGCATACGCTATTTCATATAGGGGATGCACATTTAAGGGCCAAATCAGTCACACCAGCATTTGCACCTGCCCCATGACACAAACAGACATTTGAAAAGTGCTCATTTAGGCCAGGCTTCTACAGTAGGGATGTCCCCCTTAATCCCCCCAATATTTATTTTCTCCTCCAATGAATCGAGTCCTCTGTGATTGATTGAGAGCAGCTGCATGTCTGAGTTTGCAAAATGGCTCAACAACATATGCCGGCATTTACCTGTGCATTTATTTCTAAGATTTAAAACACACATCCATATTGAGGGTGGAGATATGCCGATTTTACATCGGAGCTACACATGCACTATCTTCTAAAATCAATATAGATTATTGAACATTTTCACATCCATGTCACTACATCCACATAAACGGCCATTCTAAAATATTTATTTATTTACATTCTCTTATATACTGCGCTATTCTGCATCAGTGTGGTTTAGATTGAATAAACTGAAATTACATTGAACAGGGCATTATAACTTGGAGATAACTATTTTACAGGGAACATGGGCTATGCAGGGTTAAGTGGCTTGCCCAAGACCACAAGGAGCACCTGTGGGACTAGAAACCCCAGTCCTTCCGGCCCAAGGTTGCTGTCTTCTAGTGGGATTTGACCCCCCGACCTTCCGGCCTGAGGTTCCTGCCCCAACCACTAGGCCACTCCTCCACTCCTTGACTATGACTTCACATGTATTTTAAGGACACACTTGGGGCCACGTTTACTAATTCATTAGTGCATGCTATGTGCTGCAAAACCCATGTTATTTCTGTGAGCATGCTGGCATAGTAAATGTGGCCCTTCAGATTTTAAAATCACTTTCTCTGCACGCCCTCGCAGGTGCTCTTGCCTCTATGGATTTCCTCCTTAACGTGTCTCTGTAAAGTAACTTTGAAAAGAGCAGCACAGTAGCTCACTAACGTACATACAGTTCTCAATGGCGGGTAAGGCTAAGTAGGATCCACTTTAGAAATGTCCAACTGTACTATTTCCTAATGAACACAAAAAGATCAGAGTGAAAGGAGAGATTCAAATGATCTTGTTTCTTTTAAACTGGCAGTGTATAAGAAAACATTTTTCAACCGTTGTTTTCTTTTTAGAAATCATATAAATAAAGAAAACCATTCTATCTACTTGTAGACATACATCTCTAAATGCTGATCACAAGACAAGAAAAAGATAACTCTGAGTGGTAAGAGGGTTCCTTTGGATGTCTTAAAATGGGCACAGAGACGTCCAAAGCACAGAGATGTCTCTAGGGCCATTTTAGAAGCTGGGTCTGTGGACGTCCCCAACATGAGGTCGTCTAGTTCTGAACAGGGGGTGTGGTGGAGGCATTGCTGATCTCACTGCATGATCTCAAAAACATCCTGGAAGGCCAGAGTGAAGTCTAAGTTTAGACACAAATAAGCATTAAAAAGTGTAGAGAAAATAGCACACCATCATCCCCAGCACAATCACAGCAGTGGGCTTTGAATGCTCACTTTGTTGGTCCTAGACCACTACTCTAACCATTAGGTTATCCCTAGACATCAAGGTTCTGAAATACTATTCTGGGGATGCCTATGTGGATGCCCCAGCAGATTTTTATTTTATTTTTATTTATTTGGAGTGTTTTTCAATACCACCCCTTCCAGAGATCAGGGGAGGTTTACAATGATACAAACATAATACAATAAACATATTTGTAACCTTTAACTATTTACAATAATAGATAAACTCAATAACTATTTGCATTGTGCTCTCCAACATTTGTTCAATAATCTGGATAGAGAAGAGTGCGGATGAGGGTTATTGCTTAGAAGTTGGAGACTGGAACATTGAGGGGGGGTGTTGAGCACTATGATTATATGGGGGAGGGGGATTGGCTTGAGGGGCAGTAGGATCAGGGGATCTGTGGTTGAGCTAGTGAGGATGAGAAGGTTGGTTGAAGGTAGAGATGGGGTTATTGAAATGTTGGATGAATAAGAATGTTTTTAATTCCTTTCGGAACTTGTGCAGATCTTTAATTTCTCTTAATAAAGCTGGGAGGGAGTTCCATTGGGTGGGAGCGACAAATGTGTATGCACTGCTGCAAGTAATTTGTTTAGTTTTACAGATTGAAGTCGTCACCGAGAGGGTATTCTGGTTATTCCATCTTTTATCCCTGGTATCTGTACATGTCTGAATTAGGGATGTGAGGTGGGAGGGAGCTATGTTATTGATTAGTTTGAATGTGGTCATTATGATTTTATATTTTATTCTACTGGCGATTGGGAGTGTAGCTGGGTTTAAAAAAGGTTTGGACAAGTTCCTGGAGGAAAGGTCCTTAAACCATTATTAAGAAGGGACCCAGGATATCAATGCTTGACCTAGTACAAGCATTGCAGAACCTGTGTCTTTTGGGGAAAATGCTAGGTACGTATGACCTAGATTGGCCACTGTTGGAAACAGGATACTGGGCTTGATGGACCTTGGTCTGACCCAGTATGGCATATCTTATGTTCTTATGTTAAGTGTAGGGTGAATAGGATGGGGATGATGTGATCGGATAGGTGGGCCTTGCATATTACTCTAGTTGTAATATTTTGAGCCATTCGGGGGATATTTAGATTCTTTTTGGTAGTTCCTTGTGGCATACTATTACAGAAGTCAAAGTGGGGTGTTATTAACGCTTGGACCACTGATCTGAAGTCATCTATTTCAATGAGGGGTCTGAGTTATTGGATGGTCCTTAATTTATAGAATATGGTTCTGACCATTTGTTTTATGTGTGAGGTCATATTGAGGGTTTTATCAAGGATTTTACTCCTAAGTATTTTACCTCATTTTTAACTGGAAGTGTATTGTGTAAGGTGATTATTGCGGGGGGGGGGGGGGGTGTCTCTTTAGTAATTAATACTTTGGTTTTATTGAAGTTGATAGATATGTTAATTGAATGGAGCCAGGTTTCTGTTTTTCTAAGACAAGCAGCTAGGTTGTCATAGTTGAGGTTTGTTACTTCAACTGGAGAGTACAACATATTATCATCAGCGTATATATGATATTTAATTTTGTGTTTTTTGAAGATAGAACAAATTGGTTGGAGATATAGGTTGAATAGGAGGGCAGAAAGGACAGATCCCTGAGGAATTCCTTGTTCTTGGGGGAAGGTTGCAGATAATTCCTGTTCTATTTGTACATATTGGACACGGTTGGAGATATAGGACTTGAACCAGTTAAGTATGGTTCCTTTTATGCCTATTTTGTTGTCTAGAGAGGAGTGTGTTATGTTTCATGTTATCGAAGGAAGATACGATATCCAGGAAGACAAGGATGAAAGCTTGTTTTATGTCGTCTATTCCTCAGATAAGGGTGTCAAAGAATGCTATTAGGAGGGTTTCAACTCCATGAAAAGGTCAAAAACCATACTGTTGTTCATCTGATGGTTCAGTGGTGTATATGTAGGCTTGTAATTGAAGTTGGATCACTTTCTCAATGACCTTCACAACAAATGGGATACTGGCAATGGGTCTATAGGAAGTAGGGTGATTTTTAGCAAAGGATCTATTTTTTAGAATTGGTTGGATTGTGGCAAGTTTAAGTTCTCCTGGCATGAATCCTTTGTTTAAGAATTGGTTCACTATGTTTAATAGATAGGGGGCAAGCTCTACTTTTGTTGCTTTAATCCATCAACAGGGCATGGATCAAGTGGAGAGGTGGTTGAATTTATTTTTGTTATTGTGTCAAGCAGTTGTTTGCTGTCAATGGGGTGGAAAGAGCTCCACTCATTGGGTTTAGATAGGAGAGTTGTAGCAGGGGAGAAGTCAGCTGTTTTGTGTTTTTTTTTGCTTAAGTTTGTTGGTATAGTGATTTTCTAGGATTTGGGGGTTAATTGATATTTTGTGAGGGTTGTCATGTGGGATATAAGAAACTGTTAAATAAATAAATAAATAAATTTGGTTAGGGATTTAACTAGTTTAAATAGTTCCATTGGATGGTTAATGGCTTTGTTGAGGATTTTGGTGTGGTGATTCTTTTTGGCATTATTTATGTCTTCTCTGTAAGGGTTTAAGGTTGACATGTATTGTGATTTGTATTCTGGGGACTTCTTTGATCTCCATTTATGTTCTAATCTTCTAAGATCTTTATTTATTTTAGCTAGGCCAGTGGTATACCATTTTTCAGATATTTTCCTGTTGGGTCTTAAGTGGGTTGTCATTGTCTGAGCTGCATTTTTGATTGAGGAATTCCATTTTATTAATAATACATTAAGATTGTTTGAATTGTTATTGAGTTTAGGAATGGTTAACTTTAGGAACATTTCTTTATTGAAGGATCTAGGTCTTGGGTTTTGGTGGGCAGAAGGTGTGTGTGAGAGGATGGTTAGGAGTGAGGGTAGGGAGAAGCGTATTATGGAGTGGTCCGACCATGGGATGGGGGTCATTTGGGGTGGATTAAAATTTGCATGTTCTATGTTTTGGGAGGAACACAAGATCTAGGGCTTTGCTTCTGGTGTGGGTGGGACATTTTATTGTTTGAGCGAATCCCATGTCTTCCATTGATTACAGAAATGTGGCTGTTTGTGTGCTAGGTGCTAGGGAGGGAAGTCAGATTGAAGTCCCCTAGCATGATGTGGGGTTTTCTTGTAGAGGAGGTGCAGGCAGATTCAAGAATAGTCATTATATTTTGGTTGTTGGTTGGGGGGGTTGTGGTCTATAGATGAGGCATATGGCTATGTTTTTGTTTTCAATTTTAAGGATGTCCATCCCTTCCTGGTTACTACAAAGGCTGGGGGAGAAGTTTAAGTCTGATTTTGTCAATATTAGGACCCCTCCACCTCTTTTACATTCCTTTGGGCAGTGGAATTTGGTGTAGCTTTGGATTTTTACTTGGTTCAGGAGGACAGAATCTGAATCTGAGGTTTCAGTTATGCAGAGGAAATCTGGCTTTCATCTGTGATAAGGTCAAAAATGAGAGAGATTTTATTTCTTATGGATCTGGCATTGACTAGGATAAATCTTAGAAAGGTAGGGGGACTTATATTTATTGGTATTTTGTCTATTGTTGCTAGGTTTATCTGAATTAGTCTTTGAGGATGTCTTATTTGGTTCAGGTTAAAATCACCTGGGAAGGAATACCTGTGTAGTTATGACTAGTGATTCTGTCTGGTGTGATGCTGTATGATTGGTATGTGGGAGGGTTGATCAGTATGAATTAGAGGGGAGAGGGTACCTCCACGTTTATGAAATCGTGTCTATACATGGACATGCCTGCTTTTTTTCAGATGTTCTGGCTTAGATGTCCCAGATTGCACTTGGACGTCGTTTCTAAAATGCCCCTCCACATGCTCACTAATTTTTTTCTTTACAATGATTTCTATCATTTTGCCCAGCACTGACATCAGGCTCACTGATCTTTAGTTACCTGGATCACTCCTGGAACCCTTTTTAAAAATTGGCATGATGTGTACCACTCTCTAATCTTCAGGAAATATAGACGATTTAAATGATAGTTTACAATTTGCTATTAGTAGGTCTGCAATTTCATTTTGAGTTCTTTCAGCACCCTGGGATGTATATCATCTGGTCCAGGTGATTTGCTAATCTTTTGTTTATCAAATTGCTATATTACATCATCCAGGTTTATCAGGATTTGTTCAATTCCTAGGATATATCACCTTTAAATATAATTTCTGCTAAGGATAACTTCCCTACATCTTATTCAGTAAAGACCAAAGAAAAGAATTTGTTCTGTCTTTCCACTATGGCCTTGACCTCTCTTATTACCCCTTTTATCCCTCTGTCATCTAATGTTCCTACTGATTGTCTCACAGGGTTTTTTGCTATGAATATACTTGAAAAACCTTTTATAATGAGTTTCTGCTTCCACTGCAAGCTTTTTTTCAAAATCTCTTTGGTTGCATTTTCAATACCTTATATCTAACTTGCCAGTGCTTATGTTGTTTCATTTTTCATCATTTGGCTCCTTTTTCCAGTTTCTGTTTTTTGTTGACTGCAAGAGTCTCTCTGACCTCACCTCTAAACCATGTTGGCAGTCATTTTGCCTTCCTTCTACCTTTCTTAAAGCATGGAATACATCTGGTCTGGGCTTTCAAGATTGTTTAAAAATACTAAACCCTGGTCTGATGTAAACTCAAACTTTGCAATTGCTCTTTTTGTTTTTTCTTAACCATTTTACTCATTTTATCAAAGCATTTAACTTTCAAAAGGGAGACTAGCACAGTAGATTTGCTTGCTGTTCTCCCTCCAGTTTTAAATCAGATGTGATCATCGTATGATCGCTATTGCCAAGTGGCCTCAATAACATTACCTCTTGTACCAGATCTTACGTTCCACTTAGGATTAGATCTAGCTTCCTCTCACGTTGGTTCCTGAGCCAGCTGCTCCATGAAGCAGTCATTTAATCTAGAAAATTTATCTCCCTAGCATATCCTGATGTGACATTGACCCTGTTGATATGGGGTAATTGAAATCACCCATTATTACTGTTGTAAATTTTGTTAGTATTTCATCATCCATCTGTTCATTCTGGCCAGGCAGATAGTAGCACACCTCCACTGCCATTCTCTTCCCCTTTTCACATGCTTTTGTTTCCTGAAAATCTTGTATCCTCTTTAATATGTAGCACCACCCCTCCACCAATTTGATCTGCCCTTTCATTGTGATATAATTTGTACCCTGGTTATCCTTCTTCTGCAAGGTTTCTGAGATGCCAATTATATCTAACTTTCATTCAGTGCTATATATTCTAACTCTCCCATCTTATTTTTTAGACTTCTATCATTTGCACAGGAATTTCAAAGTTTGTTTTTTGTTCATATTAACAATCTAGTTATCAATTCACAGGGGTAATTGGAATCTTTCAGTTCTGTTCTTTACTTAAAAACACCTGGGTTACTTTTATCTTTATTGGAACACTCTGTCGAGATGTCCCAAATTCTCTGTTTGGCTAGTGTCCTTCAAAGCAGCATCATTCCAAACCATGCACTCTTAGACAACTGTTGGCGTTCCCCCATTATCTAGTTTAAAAATGGCTCCATCTCCTTTTTAAAGGTTAATGCCAGCATCCTGGTTCCACCCTTTCAGTAAAGCCAGGTTCCTAACAAATTTAAAACCCTCTCCCCTGCACCATTATCCCATCCACACATTGAGAATCTGGAGCTCAGCCTTCTTGGATCAACTCCCAAAAACCTGTGACAAAAAAGCCTTAAGTTGGTTTTAAAACAGCCATAATCATTCTTAAGCTTTACAGCCAAAGGTAATGAATTCCAAAGAATGGCATGAAGTACCAGAAAGCAGAGCACCTAGTAAACTCCAAATGTTCCTCTGATCTTGGAACTTTTCCTCGGCAATTTGGTGTTAGCAGATGTCATCAGCATCTCTGGGGACCCATAAACCATCTATCACAATATCTAGGCAATGTACAGTTTACACACATACAGTGGTTTGCAAAAGTCTGGAATCACTTGTAAATTTGACGTTTTTTCAACTTCGTGACCTTATATCTTAATTTCTTTTTCCTCCCAGTGGTTTTTTCTGTGTATCTCATGATAAGTGATAGATTTAGCTATTAGGGCCACCTTTTAGTATTGGTTTGGCCCTTATTTTCTGAGTTTGTTCCCCATAGTTGTCCTGTTGATAAATTTTCTGTGAAAATCACGTAATGTACATCGTTGGCCAACGATATATTATTGTAAGTATGCTTTAAAATATTATGGACACAAACCAGGTTTCCTTCAAATTAATGTATGTGGCCTTGAAAAAGGCCATTTGTATGTGTCAGTGATGGCTCAGTATTTGATGGGCCACCATTTGTTCTTGATCACCTGACTGCACCTTGTCAGCATTGAATGAACCAGTCTGACAAGGTGATCGTTGGTGACAACGTGTTTCCAAGCTGCAATGAGCGACTCAATCAACTCACGCTTTGATGTCGGATGCCTCTTGGATATTTCCAAGGCCACCTTGTGCCACAGGTTCTCGATTGGATTCAGATCTGGAGACTGGGCAAGCCAGTCCATTGAGTTGATGTTGTTCTGCTGCTTCCAGCTGATCACCTGTCTGGAGCAATGGCAGGGTGCATTGTCATCTTGGAACAGGACCTGGCCAGGAAACAGCTGGTGTGTTGATGGCACCATGCACTTTTGCAGTATGGTGATGTACTTGGTCCCATTGACCACTCCATCAATGATGTGAAGACGTCCAATGCCACTGGCAGCCATGCAGCCCCAGACCATGAACGTCAAAGGATGCTTCACAGTGAGGTTGAGACACTCAGGCTTGAATTCCTCTCCAGGAAATCTCCTCACATAGATGTGGGCCTGGTTACCAAACAGGCAGAAGGTGTTTTCATCGCTGAATAGCACATTTTCCCACATTTTCAGTCAACCAGGTTGAGTGATTTCTCACCCACACAATCCGGTTGCGCCTTTGCATGTCAGTCATCAGTGGCTTATTCCATGCTTTGCAGCCCCGGAGACCAAACTGCAGGCACCGGTGATGAACTGTTGATGAGCTGACACTGACCTCACTCTTGTCTGACCACTCTCGAAGTAGCTGAGGAGAGGTCAACTTGCGATTAGTCAGTGAAATGCATCATAGTGCACGGTCTTGGTGTGATGTTGATGAACGTAGACAATCTGAGCGAGGCTTGTCCACCACTGAACCCATTCCTTTCTTCTTCTGTACAATCTTAACAACAGCACTCTGACTGCAGCCAACTTTCCTGGCTATCTGACGGCTTGAAAATCCTTCCTCACTCATAAAGGACACACAAACATGCTCCTCCAATGTCAGGGTCCAAGTCATCTTCATGGTCGATCCAGAAAGCGTATGAAATTCAAAAATTCCACGCGTTTTTATAGCTGCACTGTTGGCTGGATATCTGCATTGTGATTGGTTAGTGAAACCAGCCTCCTGATTGGTCAGAAATAACGTGTGTATATTGGATAATCTCAATCCAATTTTGAACACAGGATCCACAAAAATTGCAGTAGCTATCTCCCAGTGTCTGTAAAGTAATTAAATTGGAAGCAAGAAATGCAAAAAGTCAACTCTAATAGCCAAATGTATCCCTTTTAATGTGGTAGAAAGATGAATATGCTGGGCTAACGCCAAAATTAAAAAAAAAACAAAACGTTATAAAGTACGAAAAATGCAAAACTCACAAGTGATTCCAGACATTTGCACACCACTGTAATAAAATTTTTACAACAACAGATAAAACAAGTTTCATGCCTCTGCTGCCATGTTTCTCAAAATGAAGGCATGCAAGTCCTAATTGTATCATCCATGGTGTTTTCATTGCTGGGCTGAGCCCGGTCCTGGAGCCACTGGCTATTGGGTCATGATCATAACACCCTCAAAACATATACAGTAGGAGTAAGGAATTCACACCCATTTGGGTTCTGATCTCCCTCTAAAGTCCAGTAGATCTCCAGGTACACCCAGCCTACATATCCTGCTGCTGTTTCCTCTTTCCTCCCATGCTATGAAGGAACCTGGTCTATCCAATCCTGTTCAATCTCACTAGGAAACCGAGGCTGGTGCTGCTGACCCCATAAAGATGGACTAGTATGCTAAAGAGCTCCACACCACCAATGCATCTCTGGTTTCTTCCCTCTTTTGACAGTAAAGACCTTCTCTTGTTACTCCTAATGCACTATTTCTGTTCAACCTCTCTATCTACAAGTGCAGGAACCATCCTCTTCCTTCTTTATGTTGTTACAATTGTATTTGTCTCATTTGTTGCCTCTTGTAATCCTGGACATCCACTTATCTCTCTTGCATCTTTTAGGTGGATGGTGATGAGAATGGCACTGGTGGCAATAGACCCTCCTGGGGAGGCTGTCTGTTTATCATAGGATGGAGAAAGGGGAAGTAGCCCCATAAACCATTATTAAAAAGGGACCCAGGATATCACTGCTTGACCCAATACAAGCATGTTGTGGAACCTGTGTCTTTTGGGGAAGCTGCTAGATTATGTATGACCTAGAATGGCCACTACTGGAAACAGGCTACTGGGCTTGATGGATCTTGGTCTGACCCAGTATGGCATATCTTATGTTCTTATGTAAGAAGGTGGTGAAGGGACAGCAGCAACAGGTTAATATTGCTGCCATAAAACATAGCTTATAGGCTTCTCTTTAAAGAAAACATGGATGGCAGCGGTTACTTGCAAAAAAAAAGTATTTTAAATATCAACTTCACAGTATTTCAAAGATTTATCAGGAAGAACTGACTTTTCACCAGGTAATCTGGCCCTTTAAAAATACCTCCCCTTTGTTCTGGTAACTGGGCGGCAAAGGTTTTTGTGCTGACAGAGGTACGCATGACAAACAAGGAGGTAAAACTTGAGGCATGCCAAGAGGCTAGGCAAATGATTATTGTGGTGGAGAAAAGCAGTGCTCAGGGGGTAGTGCAAGGAAAAGAAAGGGGAAACAGTCTTCCTTTTTTTTTCCGAAACCCAAAGACACCTGCAGGCTATCAAGGAAGGGTTAACACGTGCCAGAAGTAAAGCCAAGAGAAGATCCTGCAGAGGAGAGCAGGGCCTAGAGAACAACCCCCATTTCCCATGGAGTACCGAGGGAGGGAGATGGGAGTGGTTGCGGGGGCGGAGTCAAGAGCTCATAGGACAGCCCCAAGACATTTAGGCAGGGAAGTATTCACTCACAAACGGTATTGCAGCAGTACGCGGAAGGGAGACACAGGAAGGGATACTGCACAGAGATGGGCATGGAAGGAGAAACAGACACGAAGCTGAGAAAGGAGGATGAGATTGAAAGCAGACCCAGAGGCACCTGAGACAAGCAACGAGTTGTTGGCAGCGGTGCGCAGTTTACTGGGAGTGAAGGAAGCTGACCAAGGACAGGAACAGAGAGCGTGAGACCCGGGCCAGTTAGGAGAGGGCTCTAGGAGGGGAAGAATTCGTCTGAGGGAAAAGGTATATATTTTTCCCAGAAGAAGCTCCTGGTGGGCTGGCACCTTCTCCAGTATAAGGGGGCCGTCACAGGTAGGAAATCCATCAGGCACTACTGGCCAATGTGCAAGCCCTTTTTTTCAAAGCCTTAAAGAAGCTTTTAAATAGGGAAAAACCTTTTTCCCTGCGCCTTGTGCCCCCCAGCTTAGCTGCACGTACTGAGAAGGCATTAATTGGGGAACAGGAGTGAGGAAAACTTTACAGCGTGTAAAGGCTCGCTCAGAGCAGGAACGCTGAGGAGAAAGGCAAATATCTGAAAGAGCCAATAGTGAGGAAGAAATGGAGCGAGGAGACACTTTTTATGAAAGTGGGGTTTGCGATATGGAAATTGAAATGTGCTATCTCTGTCCAAGAAGAATAAGGAACTGAATAGGGTTTTAGTAACTGGAGAAAAACGCCAGGAGTTCTTAATTTAAGGACATTCTAATGCAAAAGCCCATAACTTTTAGCTAGGGCTGATCAATGACTGCGTTGGCTTGATAAAGGCGGGGCATGGTTAATGAAGTCCAGAATAGAGCTAAAAGATATATTCGATTGTATGTTGAAGAAATAGCGTCTACTATAATTTTAAAGTCTGTTGTGTGACGAGGAGGGTATATGGTTATGCTATAGTCGCAGGCTGTGTAAACGAATCAGTGCAGGTATTGTACACGTGCGCTGTCCTGGGGGCGCCGAGAGATAGTCAGACTGCTGTTGTAAAGGATTTTTACTTGTGGGAAAGGTGTGTTTAAACTAAGCCAAGCCAAAGACTGTTTAACCAGGCTTACTGTTTACTGACTGGAGTAAGTATCCTGTAACTTTTAGTTTTGTACTCTTCAACATTTGCTTGCCAAAGAATATTAATTTGGTTGGGAATATCTTATTCTCTATGAATAAAAGAAATTTCGCCTGCGAGCCATTTGATCGAGGGGGGGGGGACTTGGCTCTAATCTATTTAAGACACAACTAAATGGGCTATTGGGGTCTAACTTCTTTATACATAAGGAGCGATCGGAACTGGGCTCTCTCACTAAAAACCACTAGGCATCTGCCTTGTCACACGGGGGTCGCTCCGACAATATTCAGCATCAATACTGAATGCTGTCTGGCCGCGATCAAAAAAAAATAAAAAAATAGCGAATTGCGTGTGGACATGTTAGTTGAAACAAAGAGGCTAACAAAGTTATCTGGACGAGACCTTTCTCTGCAATACGCTTTATTTCAAAATATAAGATTCTGCTGTCAAATACAGATAATTTACTCGGTCTGCATGGTTTTTTTTTTATATGAGGCTCTGTATTCGTAATTCTGGCTTTCAAAAAAAAGGGGGAGATCAGCTTAGCTATAGCGACTCCCAACATGTGAGTCAAGGAACGGCCAGATGGGGGTTAGCATCATCTGTGTTTAGGTCACATGAATGGAACAGGTCTACTTCGCCCCCCTCTGGAGTTTTACTCAGGGCTTGGGTCTCTGAGAGTCAGTGGGATAAAAAGCATTCGCACAGGGCCGGTGGGGGGGTCTCCTGATCCTCTTCTCCTCATGTGGGCTTCTCTGGCAGTCAGTATGAATACCTGGGGGGGGAAACCCGGAGCCAGGTGGAAGAGCTGATTGGTGTGCAGCAGCCTGGAGCTTGTAGAGTAGGGGCACTATTACACTGCTAGGGCCAGCCTGCAAGGATTTCTGCTGCCGCCAATTTTCCGTCTGGGGGGAGTGGGAGGAGAGAAGGGCGTCTGCGCTGGCAGTGGCAGTATTTTAAAAGTGTCGTCTTTGTGTTGGCTGTGGCTTCTGATTACTCGCGTGGCAGGTTATGTGCTTCAGCACAGAAGCTAGTTGGAGGCCAGGTTGAGAGGCGCAGGTTACTGGTCGTAAGAAGGGTCAGAAGCTAGTTGGAGGCCATGTTACTGTCAGGAGGGGGTGCAGAAGGGCGGTCAGGTTATGTGCTTTCACGACCACATAACCTGCGCGCGCTTCTGACCCTCCCTCGGCGTACACAAAAACAGTACAGTTAGCATGCAATGGGTAATCAGAGAGGCGAGCTAGGTTCATGTGTGCCGAGGTGCATATGACCGGGTCTGCTTGCAGGGGTCAACAAAGCTTCCCACCGGCAGGTTGGTCCCCCTAGGGCAGGCTGCCTAGCTTGCCTAGTGGACAGGTCAGCCCTGATACATCACATGCTGCAGAACTGCTCACTGCCTCCAAAGGCCTCACCTATCCACACATGGCCTCACAACGCGTTGGGGGGGTGCAGGCGGCTGACGCTAAACCCTCACTGCTCTAACGAACTGACCACCTAGGGTGAAAAAAAGGTCAGCAAATACTATCCCCTAACCTGGTCCTCCAACTAGCTTCTGGCGCCCTTACTTTATACTTAGCCTTTCTTAAAAAAAAAAAAAATCATGTGACTCAACAGTAGGGCTCTGACCACGAGGCCACTGGAGTTGCATGCAGAGTGAGTCTGGGGTTTGGGAACCCACGTTTTTACATAGGTCCCCTATGCTAATCTACTGCTGGGCGGGCCTTCATGCTTTGGATAAATTGGAGGAAGGGGAGTGAGAAAGGTGAGGGGATTTGGGAGTGTGTTCTGCTTATGCTTATTCTGTTTTTCATTATCATCTAGGTTCAT